>CM060967.1:40099406-40284406 GCA_030765045.1 Tenodera sinensis
TATACTCTAAATATAGACACTCAAGTGTACTGACCTTCTTAATTAACCGTCCGAATAAAAGAAATGCGGGTTAATATTTCTGTTCGGAACGTGATTGTGGCAAAAGGGAAGTCATGGTCGCTACATGGGTTGGTGCCACCTTATACACCGTGGCCCAGTGCCGCACACTGCAGTAAATCTGCAATCTGCGGTTGGTTGCTGTGCTGTTGGTTACTGTTGCTGCTGCTGCTGCGGTTATGTTACCCTGTAGCCTCGGACCTCCCCACTCCTTACTTCCCTCAGTCACTGCTATATGCACACGCAACAACGATGTTGTATCCGTGAGAGTTTCAGTACTTCAATCATTACAAATTTGTATGCACCTGAAGCGTCATAAAATGTTCAGATATTTGAAGGCAGAATATTTATATACTGTGTGGACGAGCGTCGCGTACAATAACGGATTGGCTGCGAGCAAGTAAAGGCGTCAGCCAAGACAGGCGGAGCGCTTGGAGTTTTAGTTACATAGTCGGTCAGTGTGCGAGTGCGAGACAGCTCTCCCCCCCCCCTCTCTCTCTCTCTCTCTCTCTGTGTGTGTGTGTGTGTGTGTGTGTGTGTGTGTGTGTGTGTGTGTGTGAGTCTGTGCGCGCGCGCGCGCTCGCTCGTTTCTGCTTGTGGAGAGTATAACTCAAAAACTAAAATTCGGTTAAAAATCTAAGTTGGTATTTAAATTTAATATATTTTAAAGCTACATCACAAATATTTTGAAGAAAACTCCTCCACTGTTGATTAAAATACCATATGTTTAAGGCATATTTATGGCAAATGAAATTTAACTATATTTTGAATATTCTAGCTATAGTCCTGTTTATTCTTGATGACTTTTACTTAACTGGCAAACCATAAGAGATAGACCAAATGATACTGTACCATAACTTACATCCCTCTAAAATACACAATTTATGTCCAATGACTTTTTTTGTGGAGTGAACCATTTCCAAGATATTCCTTGTTGTTTGTGTCAGATTTGCAATACTTACACTTTTCTCTGTTGGAAGGTCGCTATTCCTTTTTTACTTTCTGCACTGGTAAGCAGAGGAAGTATTGTATTCCACCCACAAATTCGATGTCGAGGTTTCACCGGAAATATATGTTTTGAGACCGCTTGAATCCAAAAAAAATCATTTTTAGAAAAATGTCCGTGTGTGTCTGTGTATCTGTCAGGCTGTGGACAGCACAACTCAAAAACGAAATATAGGTCAAAATCCTAAGTTGGTATTTAAGTTTAATGTCTTTCAAGGATGCGACACGAAGATTTTGAACAAAATAGCCCCACTCTTAACTACCCTTTACGTGGAAAATTTTTCGTGCATTTTGATTTTCTTGAAAATAATTGTAACTATTTTGATTAAAATGTCAAATGTTTGAGATATTTTGATGACAAATGAAATATAAATCTTGAATTTTCTGACTATAGTCCATGTAGTCCTGTTTACTCTGGATGACGTTTGCACAACTAGTAAACCTAACAAATAGACCAAATCTTACTATACCAAAAATGTAGATCTTACTAAAACACAATTTATATCTGAATAAATTTGTAGAGTGAACCATTTCGGAGATATTCTTTATAATTTGTGTGGGTTTTGGAAAACATACTTCTGTCAAATGCGACATTGTTATTCATTTTTATGTGTTAACCGTGCAAAGAGAACTGAATTTGGAAGTTCTAGAAGATTTGACTATCGCTCAAAGTCTACTGTATTCCCATTTTCCACCTACCAGTAAATTAACAATACGATAATTTCTGCAAAAGTTTATCTCAACTAACACGAAGAAGATACAGGAATAGGAGTTTGTAAGAATGTTTAGTACAAGAGTAGAGAAAGTCATGTGAGTGTAACACATAATATAGTAAAGAAAGTATCGCATCTCCTAAAATATAAGGTTCCTTAAGAGATAAAATTGATAGAAGTATAAATAGGACAATGAAATCCACCTTCTAACATTTCTTCATGATGAAACTTAAAATATTAATATAAAAATTAAAAATCTGAGTTTTTCTGTGGGGCAGTGAAGCTGTGAAAAATGGGCAAAAATGGCAAAATTTTTCATTTTTGGCTTTTTATACCATAAATAAGTTTAAACCTTTGGCTTTCATTTTCATGCTTTTGTTTACTCACCTGCGCCCTTTAAATGACTTCACCGAGGGATTTAAGCATGTAAAGTATGAGGTTCAGGGTAGAAATTTCAATGAAATTGGGGAGAAATTAAGGGATAAGTGTCGTCTGAAGGATAGTGCGAGGCATTCAAAAAGGGGCTACAGAACTGCTAGGAATCGACTGAAGTATGAAAAAACAGCTAAAAGGACCTCTGAGGGTCCCACATATGGCAGGCCAGTTTTAATCAAGTACATTTGTATTACACAGTTGCTAAACTTTAACCCTATTTTTCTCCACTTATGATTTCCTGACACATGATTATGTACAAAATTCTCCTTGGTGCATAGTTTTGGAGATACGTTCTTGAAACTTGGCACACACATTGTTCAAAGTATAAGAATTAAAACATGGCTCTAAATTTTTGCTGTACCTTAATACAAAAGTTTTTATTTAAAAAAGTAATTTGTAAAATTGGTAAAATTCTCAGAAATTGGATTATGCAATTTTAAATTTTTTTTTTCTCCCAAACAGAATAAATTATTAAAAAAACACCAGCCAAATGTTGTAGCACTATATGTCATTGATTAGCTGTAGAAGTTGGAATGTTCTTTGTTGAAAAGTGTGCACCGAGGAGCATTTTTCACATAAGCTTACAAAAATTTAAAAAAAAATTTAAAAAAAACTATTCAAGACATATAAAGTTCAAACTCAATATATTGTTTTAACTCTGAGCAACAAGCCTATCCCCAAAATTTGAGGACAATTGGACTAAAAATGGCAATTTTTCAAATTTCACCTGTGTTAAACTTTCACTTTGATTTATCTAGCCTTCCATTTAAACAACGTTTGCAACACTGGAGCTTCACCCTTGTGCAGGAAAAGCTCTAGTTTGTACGACGTGGTGTTATAAACCGGAAAACAAAAGGGAGCGTCTGTGGCTAACATTAATACCATCTCCAGCGCCATATGTGTCGTGGTTTGAGAGTCATGTCTGCAGGCTAACGCAGCGAGTTCAGCTAACAATCTACAGGATTTCCATTTCGAAACTGCTTACACTCAAAATACATGGAGTCACGAACATGATCCCAATTAATTGCAAACGTTCTGCATTATGATGCGAGGAACCTTGACTTCAGAAGCCGACATTGAGATCGCGGATGTTATCAGATACGGCCTAATATGGTTTTTATGTGCAAAACTGCGCACGGCTGCAGGCGGAGACGGGAACACGTCGTGCGTATCCCAGGGCAGGTCAGAGTAACAAGGTCGCCCCCTCCGTAACAGAACCTTGATCTATCTTTGTCTTCCGTACTTTCACTCATCCTAATGGAAGCATTAATCTCCCAGCAGGTGAGTCAGAGAAATATCTGGAACAAATACCTAAACGCCACACCAACAAATCTGCAATGATGAAAAATATACACTTCATTTGCCATAAAGATATCGCAAACATCTGGCATTTTAATCACAATCATTTGAGCCATTTTAGAGAAAATAGAAATTTTCCAAGCATTCTCCATGTAAAGGTTGTTTTAGGTTGGAGAAATTTTCTTCAAAATCTTTGTGTCGCATCCTTGAAAGAAAAGAGGGTGTAAATAGAATGTAAATAGAATTGAATTTTAAAGGCATCGCATAGTGACCAGGTCTTAAAAGATTTGACTATCGCTTAAGCCTATTGTATTCCCACATTCTCCTTGCACCTACAAGAAAATCAGCAATAAAACACTTTCTGCAAATGTTATCTGTATTAACATGAAGTAGATAAAGGAATAAATATTTGTAAGAATACTTTGTATAAGACTAGAGAAAGTCCTGTGAGTGCAAGACATCAAATTTTATTGTAAATGTAAGTTATTGTAATTATTGTTATGTGCAGAATAACAGTAACCATTTCATACATAGAGGCATTCAATTATCATATACGAATTATTAGCGGGCTGTTCTTTTGTTTTGTACAAATTATCACTAAATCATTGTTTTGTTTAGTAACTGTCGCCAACGTTATCCAATAATTCGCTGAAAAACAAATTATTCCACATTACAATTGATTAAGAATCAAATTAGCACTCCATTTCCATTTGACAACTGTGTTTTTAACAATTCTTCTTTTAATAACTAATGTGAGAAATGTGATTCGTTAATATTAAAAAAAAAAAATCTCATGTGTTGCACTCACATGACTTTCTCTACTCTTGTACTAATCATTCTTACAAACTTTTATTCTTTGTATTACATTTGTACAAATTATCTTATTGCTTATTTCCTTGTAGGTGCAAGGGGAATATTACAATACAGTTGACTTTGAGCGATAGTCAAATGTTTTAAAGCTTTGAGATTCCGTTGTCTTCGCACACTTAACATATAAAAAATGAACAACGATATTCCATTTCACGAAAGTTTCAAGTTTTCCGACACTCACACAAATAACAAGGAATATCTCCGAAATGGTTCACCCTACAAGAAAATTTATTCGGACATAAATTGTGTATTTTAGCAAGATGTATATTTTTTGTACAGTATGATTTGGTCTATCTCTAACGGTTTACCAGTTATGCTAAAGTCGTCCAGAGTAAATACGACTACAGGGGCTATAGCCAGAAAATTCAAGATATACATTTCATTTGTCATAAAAATA
Source organism: Tenodera sinensis (assembly GCA_030765045.1). NCBI lineage: Eukaryota > Metazoa > Arthropoda > Insecta > Mantodea > Mantidae > Tenodera > Tenodera sinensis. The sequence continues at coordinate 40,104,183 of CM060967.1, forward strand.
TCTCAAATATATGACATTTTAATCAAAATCATTAGAGAAATTTTTAAGAAAATAAAAATTGTCGAAATATTTTCCATGTAAAGGGTAGTTTAGGGTAGAGCAATTTTCTTCAAAATCTTAGTGTCACATCCTTGAAAGACATTGAATTTAAATACCAATTTTGGTTTTTAACCCACTTTTCGTTTTTGAGTTATGACACCCACAATCTGACAGACACTACACGTGCGCGCGGGCACACACACACGCGCGCGCGCGCTCGGACCTTTTTCTAAAAATGTTTTTTTTTTTTTTTTTTTTTTTTTTTTTTTTTTTTTTTTGGATTCAGGGGGCCTATAGAATATATTGTTTACGTCGAACGTCTTATGATATTTGTGCTAATGTTTGAAAACGTATCTCCTAGTTTAGGATGAATTACCCGATAACTCCAGCCTTATTTGTGCATTTATAGTTTATTACTTCCATACCCACTGCAACTGTATCATGACCTTTTATCAACAGCAATATTTTATAAACTTGTTATGGGGAATAATGAGAAATTGAGACTACAGGCGTGTTACGTTCCACCTTCAGCACATTGTATAGTGAAGACGCCCATCTGAACATGCTCCTCCCATCATAAACTACCACTTATTTATTCCCCATAAACACAAGGGTGTTGTCTTTCTGCATCATCAGCAGCAACTATCCAATATTTGCAAACCTGTCACACCATCTAGTTAATTGATGACCTTCGCAAGAGGTCAAGGCTTAGGCCTGCTTGAAAACGTTTCCAAATCACGTAACATTAACATCATATGAGACTTTATTAAAATCTTACTAAATATATCAACTAAAACAGGTATGATGTGTTGCACTCACACGTCTTTCTCTACTCTTGTACTAACCATTCTTACTAACTCTTATTCCTATATCTTCTCTGTGTTAGTTAAGATAAACATTTATACAAATTATCTTATTGCTTATTTCCTTGTAGGTGCAAGAGGAATATTACAATACAGTAGGCCTTGAGCGATAGTAAAATCTTTTAAAGCTTTGAGATTCCGTTCTCTTTGTACACGTAACATATAAAAAAATGAACAACGATGGCCCATTTCACGAAAGTTCCAAGTTTTCCGAAACTCACACACATAACAAGGTATATCTCCGAAATGGTTCACCCTACAAGAAAATTTATCGAGACATAAATTGTGTATTTTAGCAAGATCTACATTTTTTGTATAGTATAATTTGGTCTATCTCTAACGGTTTACCAGTTATGCAAAAGTCGTCCAGAGTAAATACGACTACAGGGGCTATAGCCAGAAAATTCAAGATATACATTTCATTTGTCATAAAAATATCTCAAACATATGACATTTTAATCAAAATCGTTAGATCCATTTTCAAACAAATCAAAATTTTCGAAAAATTTTCCATGTAAAGGGTAGTTTAGGGTGGGGCTATTTTCTTCAAAATCTTCGTGTCACATCCTTGAACGACATTAAACTTAAATACCAACTTTGGTTTTTAACCGACTTTTCGTTTTTGAGCTATGCTGTCCACAGACTGACAGACTAACAGACTGACAGACACACAGACACACAGACACACACACGGACCTTTTTCTAAAAATGCTTTTTTTGGATTCAGGGGGCCTCAAAACATGTATTTCCGGTGAAATCCCGACTTCGAATTTTTGGGTGGAATACAATACTTCCTCTGCTTGCCAGTGGAGAAAGTAAAAAAGGAATAGCGACCTTCCATCGGAGAAAAGTGTAAGTATTGCAAAACTGACACAAACAGCAACGAATATCTTCGAAATGGTTCACACCACAAAAAAAAAAAAAAAAAAAAAAAAAAAAAAAAAAAGTCATTGCACATATAAATTGTGTATTTTAAAGGGATGTAAGTTATGGTACAGTATGATTTGGTTTATGTCTTACGGTTTGCCAGCTAAGCAAAAGTCATCAAGAATAAACAGGACTACATGGGCTATAGCTTGATTATTCCAAATATAGGTAAATTTCATTTGCGATAAGTATACCTGAAACATATGGTATTTTAATCAACAGTGGAGGAGTTTTCTTCAAAATCCTTGTGATGTAGCTTTAAAATATATTAAATTTAAATACCAACTTAGATTTTTAACCGAATTTTAGTTTTTGACTTATACTCTCCACACCCCCACATCAAAGATATATTTCCAGTGAAATCTTAACATAAAATTTTAGGGTCGAATATAATACTTACCATGCTGCTATATGTAGTAGAGTAAGTACAAATATATATTTTTGCAGCCATTCAAACGTAACACTATCCTTAATGACGAAAACTAAAAGGGAAGTCATGGTCGCTACATGGGTTAGTGCCACTTTACACCGTGGCAGGGTGTTGCCCGAGGGCTAAAGTTCCTTTCCAAAGACCAAGTTGAGCCGGAGCCCATGAAGTTACCCTGTAGCATCGGACCTCCCCGATCAATAGCACTTCAACTCGCCTTTATATACAACAGGATAACATTCGCTCCGCCCGTGAGAGTGGCAGGTGTTCACAGATTAACAATTTCTGTGTTCCACAGACTTGAAATAATCAAATATACTGTAATCAGGTCAATGATTGCAACAGTTTTATGTCTCATTCACAAAACATTTATTACAAATTCACATAATCCATTATACATATATTGAAACATACATTGCATAAAAACTGCTTGTCCCATTCATGTTATGTTACTCAATGTAAACGTTCGTATAAAAATGTGATGTGTTGCAGTCACCTGACTTCACTCTTGTACTAAATATTTTTGTAAACTCACATTTCCCTACCTTCTTCATTTTAGTCGAGATAAACATTTGCTAAATTTATCTTATTGCTGATTTTCTTGTAAGTGCAAGGGGAATATGGGAATACACTAGGTTTTGAGCGATAGTCAAATCTTTTAAAGCTTTAAAATTCCGTTCCCTTTGAACGGCAAAGAGATAAAAAAGTGATTAACGATTTTTCGTTTGAGAAGAATTTAAGTATTGCAAAACTCACACCAACAACAAGGAATATCTCCGAAATGGTTCACTTCAAAAAATGCATTATGATACACAATTTGTTTTTTAACGAACTGTACATTTTTGAATGGTAAGATTTTGTCTATCTGTTACGGTTTACCAGTTATGTAAAAGTCGTCAAGAGTAAACAGGATTACTTCGCGTACTTACTATACGCCATAGAGAAAGTAATCTTATACTTTGAGTTTACAGACTTTCTGTCTCCATGCAACTTATTTTCGTTAAACAATATTACAATAATATTTATACATTTTTCGACGATAGTGTGTCTCGTGGGAAGTTGTCTGGGCTGCACGTTCTTAATGTAGACGCCAATAAAATGAATTTTATCCTACAATTATTACTATAAGAATACAAAGGAGCACAATTTTGAAAAAAATATTCTCTTTGTAGATTATAAAAAAGCCTTTGACACGGTGTGAAATGAATGAAATGAAAAAAGGTATTTGGGCATGTTTTGCAACATGCCCTGGCTGTTATAGGGACAATCCCTCTTCAGCCGCGTTTTTTAGATTTTTGTTTTGTTACGGGACGGAGGGGTATTTCGTGTGTGCGTTTTGTGGTTTTATGTGTTCGTGGTGTGGCTGTGTGGGTTGGTGTGTGTGTTTATCCCTGTATGTGTAGTAGTGGCTTCTACCTTCTGAGAAGATTGTAACTTTGCTCTATTGTGTGGTTATGTATGTATGTTGCTGCAACAGGTCTTGGTCAGTTTTTGTCTGTATTGTGTGTTAAATGTGTCTAGACTCCCCCCAACTAAATAGCATCATTTTGGTGTCTTATACGGTGGCTTTGTAACAGCTACTAAAACGGTTGCTTCTTCTCCGATTATCATATTTATTTATTGGATACTCATTAGTTGCTAATAATATGATTGTTTCTTGACTACTCATTTCAGAATAATATCTAAACTACTTAAATACTTAAAACTTTCGTGAAATGGAACATCGTTGTTCATTTTTTTATATGTTAAGTATGCAAAGAGAACGGAATCTAAAAGCTTTAAAAGATTTGACTAACGCTCAAAACCTACTGTGTTCCCCTATTCCCATTGTACCTACAAGGAAATAAGCAATAAGATAATTTGTACAAATGTTTATCTCAACTAACACCAAGAAGATATAGGAATAAGAGTTTGTAAGAATGTTTAGTACAAGAGTAGAGAATCTCATGTGAGTGCTTCACATCAGATTTCTCTTCTAAACCTTTGCGCAAATGCACAGTTCTCTTTCTACTGACGCTAACACAATCCACAATATTTCATAATATTACAACTCGGTACTTCTTACTTCTTGTAACCTTGCTTCAGTTCTTTCACTGTCCTTCTTATGTCTTTCGCTGACTCTCATACAAAAATCTGACGACACAATCACTCGACGCTGGTTAAATCTTCACTTCGACGTGACGTACCTTTCACGACGATCGTAAAACACACACACACACACACACACACATACACACACATACACACACCCACACACATACACACAAACACACACATACACACACCCACACACATACACACACATACACACATACATACACACACTCACACACATACACACAAACACACACATACACACACCCACACACACATACACACACAAACACACACCCACACACATATACACACATACACACAAACACACACACAAACACACATACACACACCCACACACACCCACACACACATACACACATACACACACCCACACACACATACACACACCCACACACACATACACACACCCACACACACATACACACAAACACACACCCACACACACATACACACATACACACACCCACACACACATACACACATACACACACCCACACACACATACACACATACACACACATACACACACCCACACACATACACACAAATGCACACATACACACACCCACACACACATACACACATACACACACCCACACACACATACACACATACACACATACACACATACACACATACATACACCCACACACATACACACATACATACACACACCCACACACACATACACACATACACACACCCACACACATACACACACAAACACACACATACACACACCCACACACATACACACACAAACACACATACACATACACACACATACACATACACACACCCACACACATACACACCCAAACACACACAAACACACATACACACACCCACACACACCCACACACACATACACATATACACACATACACACACCCACACACAAACACACATACACACATATACACACATACACACACACAAACACACATACATACACACACATACACACACGCACACACATACACACACCCACACACACATATATACACACATACACACATATACACACACATACACACCCACACACATATACACACATATACACACATATACACACATACACACAAACACACACATACACACACCCACACACACATACACACACCCACACACATATACACATATACACACATATATAGACACATACACACATATACACACATGCATACATACACACCCACACACACATATACACACATACACGCCCACACACATATACACACATATACACACATATACACACACCCACACACACATATACACACACATACACACATATACACACACCCACACATATACACACATATACACACACATACACACATATACACACATATACACACACATACACACAAACACACATACACACACCCACACACACATACACACATACACACACCCACACACACACACGTACACACAGCTGTCTAACTCTAAAACTCCAAGCGCTCCGCCAGCCTTTTCAAGTTTTCTTTATTCATAATTTTGGCCTAGTGCCGGTACAAGGTGCCCGGCTGCTGTTTCCTCGCTTCCTTATATAGCGGGGATGACGTCACAAGGACCATTTGCAAACTTTTTCAAATAACCCGGGCGCGGGACACTTCGTATTATCTGGAGAAACCCCGTTTTGGTTCTGCCGCTCTGACTGTAGTCGCATGTTTGTTCGTGGGAGTAGTGTGGAGAAGCCTGGCCAAGAGCGCCTTTGATACGTGCTGCACCCATTGTTGGTAACCTATACACAAACAGTCGCACGATGCAGGCTGACGCCTTTACTTGCTCGCAGCCAATCCGTTATTGTACGCGACGCTCGTCCACACAGTACATAAATAAATATAAATAGTGTGCCTTGAAATATCTGAACATTTTATGACACTTCAGGTGCAAACAAATTTGTAATGATCGAATTATTCAAACTCTCACGGATACAATATCGTTATTGCGTTTGTATATAACAGTGACTGGAGGAAGCAATGAGTGGGGAGGTCCGAGGTTACAGGGTAACATAATTGCATCAGCAGTATCAGTAGAGCACTATCAAACCGTAGATTGCATTAAAGATTTGTGTAAATCTGCAGTCTGCGGCACTTGGCCACGGTGTATAAGTTGGCCCTAACCCATGTAGCGACCATGACTTCCCTTTTTAGAATATATTGACTCTGTAATGTTGTAGTTCCAAGTCTTAAGTCTAAGTTTGGAACTTTTAACAATATTCCATATAGCTTTCCAGTCCTATAACTGTTTATTTCATTTTCCTGTTAAACAAGCGTCTTTGGTTGTTAGTTTCCTTTGGGAAAACGATTGTTTTCGTAATTTTAGTTCTTAATGGGTAAGTTTAGAGTGGTTTAAACGTATATAAAACTGTTTAAATTCTTAAGCTTTTTCTGATTTACAATATGAAAATTCCTACACTTTATCTCTCGAAATTAGGCACTACTAAAATAAAAATCACTTCTTTTGTTTACCTTCTTTATATATATATATATTAAGTCTACTGGATCTCGAAACATTGTGTACACATTATAAGTGTTTTCTTTTATCTTTTTAATCTCTGTAACACATTATTTATACGAAAGTTTATCGGCTGTCTGTGTGATGATGGGATAGAACGTCTGGTTCATAATGAATCGCTCCCGTGTTCGAATCTCGATGAGGGTGACTTTCCAGGGTTTTCTCTTAACCTGAGAAGACAAATGTCGGATAACTTTAAGACAGCAGAGCGTATTTGAGCAACATTTCTTTAACTCACCTTGTGAGATAACCTACCAAGTTATAGAATGTTAAACTTAAAAAAGTTACCTTTCTGTACACCGTACTTAAGATACAGTAGGAGGGGCATGAAGAGAAATCTTTAAAGAGCTTGTCGATATATGCGGTATTGACATTCCTTACTATTTGCACGAGAAATAAAATTACTCATTGAGTATTGTAAAATTCAAAGAGCAACGAGTTTCTCGAAGAGCAATTAATGCCATAAATAGTGTATTTAAATTGTGTTTTAAAGAAACTATACATTTCAAGTAGTCAGTTTCTATTGCATGATTTACCAGTCATACAGAACTATATATATCCTCTAATACAATCTTGTTTTCTTTCATTTCCATCTCTGCTTTTCCCATCCTATCTCCTATGATTTCTATCCTAGCTTCTAAAGTTTCCTTTGTCTCATTTACGTTTTTATGTACTAATTTCAAATTAGTTTCCATTACTTTCATATTTTGTTTACACTCCTGTCTTCCTAATTCTATTCTCTTTCCCAAATCTAGCTCTACTTTACATAGTGAAGTTACATCGAGTGTTCATTCATTCCACCTAGTACCTCGCCCGGGGAGAAAGAATAGAATCTCATAGCTCAACGAAAAGTAATAATTTATTTAAAAATACAGAACCAAATGGCGTAATAAAGTGAACTGAGCTATATCTCAATTCAAATATACATATATAATGAAAGTTTAGTTTTTTATAAGTTAGAGATAGAGGGACTTTCTTGAAAATCTTTGTCTCCCTTGTTTGTAAGGCGCTAGGTTAAACACTATCACCCCATCATCATCATCATCATCATCATCATCATAATCATCATCAACATTATCAATGATCAACACTTCATGGGTTACGAGACTTCTCGTGTTCCGAACTCAAGTCTCTCTCCATCTTCTGAGGGGCCCTAATGACCAAGTTGTCGACGGGCCCTTAAACCCAACACACTCACTCACTCACTCCATCTTCTGATTGTTCTTCCAACATCTCTCCTACCATATGGTTGGTCATTTTGGAGTATTGGGTATTGTCCATCTTTTGTAAATGATTTCTCTAACTTTCCGTTCATCGTTTATTGGACAAAACCTAGTTTTTGAGGTCCCTTCAATCCAAAAAAGCATTTTTATATAAGGGTCTGTGCCCGAACAATCGGTTAAAAACCAAACTTGATAATTAAGTGTAATATCTTTCAAGGATGCGAAACGAAGATTGTGAAGAAAATTCCTCCAATCTAAACTACCCTCTACATGTAAACTTTTTCGAAAATTTTGAATTTCTCGAAAATCTCTCTAACGAGTGTTATTAAAATGTCATGTGTTTGAGATGTCTTCAGTTTTCTGGCTATAGTCTATGTAGTCCTGTTTACCCTGGATATCTTTTGAATAAAGAGATAGGCAAAATCACACACCCACACACAAACACACATACACACACCCACACACATACACACGCAAACACACACAAACACACATACACACACCCACACACCCACACACACATACACACGCCCACACACACACCCACACACATACACACTTACACACACATACACACACCCACACACACATATACACACATACACACACATACACACACAAACACACACAAACACACATACACACACCCACACACATACACACGCAAACACACACAAACACACATACACACACCCACACCCACACACACATACACACACCCACACACACACCCACACACATACACACATACACACACATACACACACCCACACACCCATATACACACATACACACACATACACACATACATACAGACACAAACACACACACATACACACATACACACAAACACACACAAACACACATACACACATATACACACATACACCCACACACACATACACACATACACACACCCACACACACATACACAAACCCACACACACACCCACACACATACACACACCCACACACACATACACACACATACACACACCCACACACACATATACACACATATACACACATATACACACATACACACCCACACACACATATACACACACATACACACCCACACACATATACACACATATACACACATATACACACATACACACAAACACACACAAACACACATACACACACCCACACACACATATACACACATACACACATATACACACATATACACACATACACACATACACACATATACACACATACATACATACACACCCACATACACATATACACACATATACACACACATACACACATACACACATACATACATACACACCCACACACACATATACACACATATACACACACACATACACACATACACACCCACACACATATACCCATATATACACACACCCACACACACATATACACACATATACACACATATACACACATATACACACATACACACAAATACACACAAACACACATACACACACCCACACACAAACACACATACACACACCCACACACACATACACACACATACACACACATACACACACATACACACACATACACACACATACACACACAAACACACATACACACACCCACACACACATACACACACATACATACACCCACACATACACATACACACAGCTGTCTAACTCTAAAACTCCAAGCGCTCCGCCAGCCTTTTCAAGTTTTCTTTATTCATAATTTTGGCCTAGTGCCGGTACAAGGGGCCCGGCTGCTGTTTCCTCGCCTCGTTATATAGCGGGGATGACGTCACAAGGACCATTTGCAAACTTTTTCAAATAACCCGGGCGCGGGACACTTCGTATCATCTGGAGAAAACCCGTTTTGGTTCTGCCGGTCTGATTGTTATCACATGTTTGCTCGTGGGAGTAGTGTGGAGAAGCCTGGCCAAGAGCGCCTTTGATACGTGCTGCACCCATTGTTGGTCACCTATACACAAACAGTCGCACGATGCAGGCTGACGCCTTTACTTGCTCGCAGCCAATCCGTTATTTTACGCGACGCTCGTCCGCACAGTACATAAATAAATATAAATATTGTGCCTTGAAATATCTGAACATTTTATGAAGCTTCAGGTGCATACAAATTTGTAATGATTGAATTATTCAAACTCTCACGGATACAATATCGTTATTGCGTATGTATATAACAGTGACTGGAGGAAACAATGAGTGGGGAGGTCCGAGGCTACAGGGTAACATAACGGCATCAGCAGTATCAGTAGAGCACCATCAAACCGCAGATTGCATTAAAGATTTGTGTTAATCTGTAGTCTGCGGCACTTGGCCACGGTGTATAAGTTGGCCCTAACCCATGTAGCGACCATGACTTCCCTTTTTAGAATATATAGACTCTGTAATGTTGTAGTTCCAAGTCTAAGTCTAAGTTTGGAACTTGTAACAATATTCCATATAGCTTTCCAGTCCTATAACTGTTTATTTCATTTTCCTGTTAAACAAGTGTCTTTGCTTGTTAGTTTCCTTTGGGAAAACGATTGTTTTCGTAATTTTAGTTCTTAATGGGTAAGTTTAGAGTGGTTTAAACGTATATAAAACTGTTTAAATTCTTAAGCTTTTTCTGATTTACAATATGAAAATTCCTACACTTTATCTCTCGAAATTAGGCACTACCAAAATAAAAATCACTTCTTTTGTTTACCTTCTCTGTGTGTTATCGTTGTAGTTGAGTGCGATTTACCATTTATCATTTCAGCGAAAATATATATATATATATATTAAGTCTACTAGATCTCGAAACATTGTGTACACATTATAAGTGCTTTCTTTTATCTTTTTAATCTCTGTTACACATTATGTATACGAAAGTTTATCGGCTGTCTGTGTGATGATGGGATAGAACGTCTGGTTCATAATGAATCGCTCCCGTGTTCGAATCTCGATGAGGGTGACTTTCCAGGGTTTTCTCTTAACCTGAGAAGACAAATGTCGGATAACTTTAAGACAGCAGAGCGTATTTGAGCAACATTTCTTTAACTCACCTTGTGAGATAACCTACCAAGTTATAGAGTGTTAAACTTAAAAAATTTACCTTTCTGTACACCGTACTTAAGATACAGTAGGAGGGGCATGAAGAGAAATCTTTAAAGAGCTTGTCGATATATACGGTATTGACATTCCTTACTATTTGCACGAGAAATAAAATTACTCATTGAGTATTGTAAAATTCAAAGAGCAACGAGTTTCTCGAAGAGCAATTAATGCCATAAATAGTGTATTTAAATTGTGTTTTAAAGAAACTATACATTTCAAGTAGTAAGTTTCTATTGCATGATTTACCAGTCATACAGAACTATATATATCTTCTAATACAATCTTGTTTTCTTTCATTTCCATTTCTATTTTTCCCATTCTATCTCCTATGATTTCTAACCTAGCTTCTAAAGTTTCCTTTGTCTCATTTACGTTTTTAAGTACTAATTTCAAATTAGCTTCCATTACTTTCATATTTTGTTTACACTCCTGTCTTCCTAATTCTATTCTCTTTCCCAAATCTAGCTCTACTTTACATAGTGAAGTTACATCGAGTGTTCATTCATTCCACCTAGCACCTCGCCCGGGGAGAAAGAATAGAATCTCATAGCTCAACGAAAAGTAATAATTTATTTAAAAATACAGAACCAAATGGCGTAATAAAGTGAACTGAGCTATATCTCAATTCAAATATACATATATGTAATGAAAGTTTAGTTTTTTATAAGTTAGAGATAGAGGGACTTTCTTGAAAATCTTTGTCTCCCTTGTTTGTAAGGCGCTAGGTTAAACACTATCACCCCATCCTCATCATCATCATCATCATCATCATCATCATCATCATCACTAGTCAACACTTCATGGATTAGGAGACTTCTCCTATTCCGAACTCAAGTCTCTCTTCATCTTCTGATTGTTCTTCCAACATCTCTCCTACCATATGGTTGGTCATTTTGGAGTATTGGGTATTGTCCATCTTTTGTAAATGATTTCTCTAACTTTCCGTTCATCGTTTATTGGACAAAACCTAGTTTTTGAGGTCCCTTCAATCCAAAAAAGCATTTTTATATAAGGGACCGTGCCCGAACAATCGGTTAAAAACCAAACTTGATAATTAAGTGTAATATCTTTCAAGGATGCGAAACGAAGATTGTGAAGAAAATTCCTCCAATCTAAACTACCCTCTACATGTAAAATTTTTCGAAAATTTTGATTTTCTCGAAAATCTCTCTAACGAGTTTTATTAAAATGTCATGTGTTTGAGATGTCTTCAGTTTTCTGGCTATAGTCTATGTAGTCCTGTTTACTCTGGATAACTTTTGAATAAAGAGATAGGCAAAATCACACACCCACACACACATACACACACCCACACCCACCCACACACATACACACATACACACACCCACACACACATATACACACATACACACATACATACACACACAAACACACACATACACACAAACACATACAAACACACATACACACATACACACATATACACACATACACCCACACACACATACACACATACACACACCCACACACACATACACACATACAGACACATATACACACATATACACACACATATACACACCCACACACATACATACATACATACACACATACACACACCCACACACACATACACACATACACACATACACACACAAACACACACATACACACAAACACACACAAACACACATACACACATACACACACATACACACACCCACACACACACATACACACAAACACACACAAACACACATACACACACCCACACACACACATACACACACATACTAACACCCACACACATACACATATACACACATATACACACATACACACACCCACACACAAACACACATACTCACACTCACACACATACACACACAAACACACACCCACACACATACACACAAACACACACAAACACACATAAACACACCCACACACATACACACATACCCACACCCACACACATACACCCATACACACATATACACACATATACACACATACACACACCCACACACAAACACACACAAACACACATACACACACCCACACATACATACACACATACACACACCCACACACACATACACACACCCACACACACCCACACACACCCACACACACATACACACACACCCACACACACATATACACACACATACACACATATACACATATACAGACATACACACCCACACACACATATACACACATACACACCCACACACATATACACACATATACACACAAACACACACAAACACACATACACACACCCACACACACGTACACACACCCACACACATATACACACATACACACATATACACACATACACACATACACACATATACACACATACATACATACACACCCACACACACATATACACACATATACACACACATACACACATACACACCCACACACATATACACATATACACACATATACACACACCCACACACACATATACACACATATACACACACATACACACATATACACACATATACACACACATACACACAAACACACACAAACACACATACACATGCCCATACACAAACACACATACACACACCCACACACACATACACACACATACACACACCCACACACACATACACACAGCTGTCTAACTCTAAAACTCCAAGCGCTCCGCCAGCCTTTTCAAGTTTTCTTTATTCATAATTTTGGCCTAGTGCCGGTACAAGGGGCCCGGCTGCTGTTTCCTCGCCTCCTTATATAGCGGGGATGACGTCACAAGGACCATTTGCAAACTTTTTCAAATAACCCGGGCGCGGGACACTTCCTATCATCTGGAGAAAACCCGTTTTGGTTCTGCCGGTCTGATTGTAGTCGCATGTTTGTTCGTGGGAGTAGTGTGGAGAAGCCTGGCCAAGAGCGCCTTTGTTGCGTGCTGCACCCATTGTTGGTAACCTATACACAAACAGTCGCACGATGCAGGCTGACGCCTTTACTTGCTCGCAGCCAATCCGTTATTGTACGCGACGCTCGTCCACACAGTACATAAATAAATATAAATATTGTGCCTTGAAATATCTGAACATTTTGTGAAGCTTCAGGTGCATACAAATTTGTAATCATTGAATTATTCAAACTCTCACGGATACAATATGGTTATTGCGTTTGTATATAACAGTGACTGGAGGAAACAATGAGTGGGGAGGTCCGAGGCTACAGGGTAACATAACGGCATCAGCAGTATCAGTAGAGCACCATCAAACCGCAGATTGCATTAAAGATTTGTGTTAATCTGTAGTCTGCGGCACTTGGCCACGGTGTATAAGTTGGCCCTAACCCATGTAGCGACCATGACTTCCCTTTTTAGAATATATAGACTCTGTAATGTTGTAGTTCCAAGTCTAAGTCTAAGTTTGGAACTTGTAACAATATTCCATATAGCTTTCCAGTCCTATAACTGTTTATTTCATTTTCCTGTTAAACAAGTGTCTTTGCTTGTTAGTTTCCTTTGGGAAAACGATTGTTTTCGTAATTTTAGTTCTTAATGGGTAAGTTTAGAGTGGTTTAAACGTATATAAAACTGTTTAAATTCTTAAGCTTTTTCTGATTTACAATATGAAAATTCCTACACTTTATCTCTCGAAATTAGGCACTACCAAAATAAAAATCACTTCTTTTGTTTACCTTCTCTGTGTGTTATCGTTGTAGTTGAGTGCGATTTACCATTTATCACTTCAGCGAAAATATATATATATATATATTAAGTCTACTAGATCTCGAAACATTGTGTACACATTATAAGTGCTTTCTTTTATCTTTTTAATCTCTGTTACACATTATGTATACGAAAGTTTATCGGCTGTCTGTGTGATGATGGGATAGAACGTCTGGTTCATAATGAATCGCTCCCGTGTTCGAATCTCGATGAGGGTGACTTTCCAGGGTTTTCTCTTAACCTGCGAAGACAAATGTCGGATAACTTTAAGACAGCAGAGCGTATTTGAGCAACATTTCTTTAACTCACCTTGTGAGATAACCTACCAAGTTATAGAATGTTAAACTTAAAAAAGTTACCTTTCTGTACACCGTACTTAAGATACAGTAGGAGGGGCATGAAGAGAAATCTTTAAAGAGCTTGTCGATATATGCGGTATTGACATTCCTTACTATTTGCACGAGAAATAATATTACTCATTGAGTATTGTAAAATTCAAAGAGCAACGAGTTTCTCGAAGAGCAATTAATGCCATAAATAGTGTATTTAAATTGTGTTTTAAAGAAACTATACATTTCAAGTAGTAAGTTTCTATTGCATGATTTACCAGTCATACAGAACTATATATATATATATATATATATATATATATATATATATATATATATATCCTCTAATACAATCTTGTTTTCTTTCATTTCCATCTCTACTTTTCCCATCCTATCTCCTATGATTTCTATCCTAGCTTCTAAAGTTTCCTTTGTCTGATTTACGTTTTTATGTACTAGTTTCAAATTAGTTTCCATTACTTTCATATTTTGTTTACACTCCTGTCTTCCTAATTCTAATCTCTTTCCCAAATCTAGCTCTACTTTACATAGTGAAGTTACATCGAGTGTTCATTCATTCCACCTAGTACCTCGCCCGGGGAGAAAGAATAGAATCTCATAGCTCAACGAAAAGTAATAGTTTATTTAAAAATACAGAACCAAATGGCGTAATAAAGTGAACTGGGCTATATCTCAATTCATATATATATATGGAAGTTTAGTTTTTTATAAGTTAGAGATAGAGGGACTTTCTTGAAAATCTTTGCCTCCCTTGTTTGTAAGGCGCTAGGTTAAACACTATCACCCCATCATCATCATCATCATCAATCATCATAATCATCATCAACATTATCAATAATCAACACTTCATGGGTTACGAGACTTCTCCTGTTCCGAACTCAAGTCTCTCTCCATCTTCTGATTGTTCTTCCAACATCTCTCCTACCATATGGTTGGTCATTTTGGAGTATTGGGTATTGTCCATCTTTTGTAAATGATTTCTCTAACTTTCCGTTCATCGTTTATTGGACAAAACCTAGTTTTTGAGGTCCCTTCAATCCAAAAAAGCATGTTTATATAATCGACCGTGCCCGAACAATCGGTTAAAAACCAAACTTGATAATTAAGTGTAATATCTTTCAAGGATGCGAAACGAAGATTGTGAAGAAAATTCCTCCAATCTAAACTACCCTCTACATGTAAACTTTTTCCAAAATTTTGATTTTCTCGAAAATCTCTCTAACGAGTTTTATTAAAATGTCATGTGTTTGAGATGTCTTCAGTTTTCTGGCTATAGTCTATGTAGTCCTGTTTACTCTGGATAACTTTTGAATAAAGAGATAGGCAAAGTCGTACTATACAAACATGTGGATCTACTAAAACAGACAATTTATCTCTAAGTGAATTTTTTGTAGAGTGAACCATTTTAGGAAACTAACAAGCAAATATACTTACATGTTTAACAGGAAAATGAAATAAACCGTTAATAGCTATATAGGATATTGTTACAAGCCCCAAACTATAACATTACAGTGTCATATATTCTAAATGTAGGCACTCAAAGGGTACCCTGATCTTAAATTTATGTCTTAAACACTTTCAAATACACACCTGTTAGATCATAAGGAATAGAAGAGGCGGTTTTCTTACTGATATGGGGAGGCAATGTTTGTGTATAAACCAGGGTGTTGTAGCTTTTGTTTGCACCCTTGACGAAGAGGGAACCAGAAGTGGAAGAGAAGGGACACTGGGACATAGAAAGCTTCCTCCCTCGTGTCCCCTCAGGCAGCCTTCTTGTTGCTGTTGAATATTTACAAGGTACCTATGTAGATGATGAAACATAACCACGTGGGCTGAATACCCATACGGTAGCAGCTACCTGAGCAAATAAATATCTCGTCTTGTGTATTCACACATAACTTGTAATGGCAGCTTCACTTCCAGTGGCGGCTCCTACCTACCGACAACCAAAACCATACATTAACATTTATGCCCCTATACCGATTTCCACCACTGTATTTACTCTGGACGACTTTTGCATAACTGGTAAACCGTTAGAGATAGACCAAATCATACTATACAACAAAAGTAGATCTTGCCTAAACACACAGTTTATGTCTAAATAACTTTTTTTTTGTAGAGTGAACCATTTCGGAAATATTCCTTGTTATTTATGTGAGTTTTGGAGAACTCATACTTCTGTCTAATATAATATCGTTAACGGAATTTGAAAGCTTTAAAAGATTTGACTATCGTTCAAAGTCTACTGTATTCCAATATTCTCGTTGCACCTACAACGAAATAAGCAATAAGGTAATTTCTGCAAATGTTTATCTCAACTAACACGAAGAAGACATTGTAGGAATTGTTAGTACAAGAGTAGAGAACACATTTTTTTGGACTAATGTGTTATTAAACTATTAAACTCGTGAGAGTTTCCCTTTTTGTGCTCCAGTGGTGGTAATAAAGACAAACGCCTGTCTGAGTGAAATTTCTATGCGTACTTAGGTAATTGAATTGACGAGGTGTAACAAGGCAGAAAATATGGAACAAAGTGCTTAGTTACGAAATGAGGACATTCCGACACACAATTAACCTGCAACAGAGTGCATGGAGGCATTTGGTGCATTCCTTCCACTCTCGTCTGGCATACATCACAAGCTACTGGTCGAGATTCTGCAATTAAAACCTGCTTGGTTTTGCTGGTAAGAGTTGCGCCTCGAAATCAGGACCAAATACAACTTAAAAGGCTAATGCTTCATGTCAGCGATGGCCAAAGTTTGCGAAACGGCCTATCTGACCCATAGCTTTTTTTTTTTTTTTTTTTTTGGGGGGGGGGGTGGGATTTCCCGGGTCTCTAAGTGAATGGTGGTTAGGTTCTTTACATTTTCTGAAATTCCTGTTCCTCGACTTCACTTCAATTCTCATTTCCTTTCACCCTTCATCTGACAAGTCTCTTTTAGGGTAGTAACTGTCGAGGTCTCGGCGTTGCATGGGAAGGAAAAAGGATACTCTCCGGTCACCGTCCTTCGGCGGGGTGGTCTGCAGCGTAGAAAACCTCCCTGTGAGATCCTAACACCACAGTGGGCGGTACACCGGTTGTACTAGCCACCGTGGGGAATTTCAATCTGGAAATGGCAGGGACCTTGCCCTCTACTCTGTCGCGACTGTTCGGGTCGGCCACCCTCTGTCTCCTCTCACCTCACCCTTCCTCCCAGTGAATGCAAATGGAAAACGTCTTCATGATCTAGAAGATTTTCTCAAAAATTGCACCATCGATTTTGATTTAAAAGTATATGTTTAAGATATGAGATGATAAAACATATACAAAATTCTAGATCTCATCAAACCACACAATTTATGTTGAACAATGCTTTTGTAGAGTTAACCGTAGCTGAAATAATTCGTTGTTATGTTGTATTTTGAAATGTTTAAACTTTTCTCAGCAGCAAGTTATATACATAAATGGCAGAGAAAGGAAAAAGGATAAATAACCAAAAGTTTGCCTTGTAAAAATACTTTTGAGTGAGACAATTTTGTAAATGGTAACCGATTCGATATGCTATTTTTTTACAGCAGCGAGTTTTCGTTTTTGAGTTGAGCTATTCAAGGACACACACACAAACACACAAAGTTTCTCTCTTTATCCTATTAGTATATATTTCTGTGATCTAACTGCATGTGCACATTTAGGACATTAGAAATATTGTTTTGAAAATGTGGATTTTTCTATAGAAATATGTATTTTGGGGGACCCTGTTCCTCTTTGTCCGCTGTGCGACAAACTTTTGTTGGTCTTGACATGTTGTTAGAGTATGTTTCCCTACCGTATCTTCAGGACTCTCTGCAACTGCCGGTCAGTCTTGCAAAGGTCCTGAAGGGCGATAAAGAAGCGGTCGATGGCAAACATCAATATAAAGATATAGAATTTTAGATATCAAGATTTGATACCGTTAAATTATTTTTGTAGGTTTGTTTCAATTATTTAGATGCAGCGCCGTAGCCGAGCAGTTAGGCCTAGACGACCCGAGTTTAAACTCAGGGACCCGCATATGTTATTCGTGGTTAAAGAAGTGGCGCCTGGGCGGGTTTTCTCCGGATTTTCCGATGCTCCATCATCTTTCCAATCATCGATTTTGCCTGCATTTCATAATATCCTCTTACTCACTATCATACCTGGTACTTGACTGGCCACCCGCTTCCAGGTCTTCACTCTGCCCGGTCCATAAGTTCCTGTGCTCCCCGAGAGGCGTCTGACCTTAGGCACTGGCTTGTAAGTCTTAGGGGGTGTAAGTCCTACATAAGGAGAAGGTAATCAGGTAAAGAATTCTTTCCTTATTGCCTTGTAGTTAGGTTTATTTATCTATATTTGTGCTTTTAGTAATGTTTTTATTTTAAATCGAAATTTAAATCTCTGGATTTTGTCATGATCCATTTTATAAGATCGCTGATGACCAAATAGTTGAAATTCTTTAAAGCTATAGCATCATCATCATAGTCATCATCATCATCATCATCATCATCATAGTCATCATTGTCGTCATCATTGTGTATTCATACGCATGAAATGGAAGGAGCACAATGTTTGCATGGATAGCCAGTGTACTTGCTACAGAACCGTAACGGTTACATTTCCTTGTGTAACTGTTCCCAGCCTTTATTGGAACTTGTTTTATCGTAAGAAAGAATCACTATCTGGCACCAATAGCTACATTTGTTATGAACAGCTATATTGATCCCGTTTAACGCGGGTGGAATATATATTTTTCGGACACGCCATTAGATAATGTTGTTACGCACGACTGAATTTAAATGTGTTATGTTTGCGATGACGTAAGAATGTTAGAGGTGATTCGCATTCACTTTTGTGTGTTTCTTCATATTTATGACCCTTTGCTGTGCGTGCTTCAGTTGTTTTTGCTATTAATTCTAGCTTTAGTGGCGCTAACTTTGTGTCCTGAGTTTTGTCAGCACGTCGTATTTTCGGCCTTTACGACAAAATTGCAGGTTTTGTAATCTGTAAGCTGTGATGAAACAAGTAATGATAAGCTTTACGAAATTAAGTCAGTGCAAAGGCTTACGGTTGGCTGAGTACCCGTTACTGTTTCTCTAATGATAGTATTTTGAGGTAGGAATGTTCATTGTTGTGCTGCTTTAGTAATTCAAGGTTTATAAAGAGTTTGTTGTATCAACAAAGTGGTAAATGTGCACATAGTGTTTCATTTTTACTTTCTCTTCGAGGTATCGTAAGAAGGCACGTATTACACTCCGCCCTTAATAAAAAAATATCTGATGTGTTGCACTCACATGACTTTCTCTACTCTCGAACTAAACATTCTTACAAACTCTTATTTCTATATCTTCTTCGTGTTAGTTGAGATAAACATTTGTACAAATTATCTTATTGCTTATTTCCTTGTAGGTAGAAGCAGAAAGTGAGAATACAGTAGGCTTTGCGCGATAGTCAAATATCTTAAAGCATTGAGACTCCGTTCTCTTTGCACACTTAACATATAAAAAACCGAACAACGATGTTGCACTTGAAAGTTTAAGTTCTCCGAAACTGACACAATCTCCGAAATGGTTCGCTCTACAAAAAATTATTTGGACATACACTGTTTTAGCAAGATCTACACTTTTTGTATAGTAAAATTTGGTCTATGTCTTACGGTTTACGAGTTATTCAAAAGTCATCCAGAGTAAATAGGACCACATGAGCTATAGCCAGAAAAGTGAAAATGTACATATCTTAAGCACATGGCATTTTAATCAAAGTCGTTAGAGCCATTTCCAAAAAAATCAAAATTTTCCATATAAAAGATAGTTTAGGTTAGATGAATTTTCTTCAAAACCTTAGTGACGCATTCTTGAAAGACAAAATTTAAAACTCAACTTGATTTTTAACCAACCTTTCGTTTTTTGAGTTATGGTGTCCACAGACTGACAAAACACACACACAAATGGACCTTTTTCTAAATTTTTTTTTTTTTAAATTCAGGGGGTCTCAAAACATACTTCCACTGAGATCTCGACATCGAATTTTTGGGTGGAATACAAAACTCGCTCTACTTAACAATAGAGAAAGTAAAAATGAATAACGATGTTCCCTTTGACAGAAATATGTTCTCCAAAACTTGTACAAATGACAGGGCATATCTCCGAAATGTCTCACTCCACAAAAAAAAATATTCGGACATAAAATGTGTGTTTTAGCAGGATCTACATTTTTTGTAGAGTAAGATTTTGCCTATGTGTTATGGTTTACGAGTTATTCAAAAGTCATCCAGAGTAAACAGTACTACATATGTTATAGCCAGAGAATTGAAGATATACATTTCATTGGTCATAAAAATATCTCAAAGATATGAAATTTTAATCATAATCGTTAGAGCCATTTTCAAGAAAATAAAAATGTTCGAAAAATTTTCCATGTAAAGGGTAGTTTAGGATGAGCCTATTTTCTTCAAAATCTTTGTGTCGCATCTTTGAAAGACATTAAACTTAAATACCAACTTTGGTTTTTAACCGACTTCTCGTTTTTTAGTTATGCTGCCCACAGACTGACATGCAGACACACACACACACGGATGGTTTTCTAAAAATGCTTTTTTTTTTTTTTTTTTTGGATTCAGGGGGGGTCAAAACATATTTCCAGTAAAATCTGGACATCGAATTTTTGGGTGGAATACAATACTTCCTTTACTTTTACTATACATAATAAAGTAAAAATGTATGGTTTCATCCGCGGCTTTATACAATAATAGCGGTAGACGGCAAGGAGCACCGAGGATGTGGACAGGCGAAACACCTCCCAACCAGTTTTGGAGTTTTTTTTTTTTTTTAAAGGTGTAGCACCTTACATACACTTACATTTTGTTCTGTATTCTTACCCTTCCCCCTTTGCTGTAAAGTTGTAAAAGACGAAATCCCCCATGGTGTGAGACACGTGCCCAGAAACTTATTTACCTGTAACGGGGTATGTCCTTATTAGGGGTAGCTTTATGTGGTCGCGCCCCAGTGAACACGGACCAGAGAAAGGGAATGTAAGCAAAGATGTCCTTAAGGCAAAGGTACATGCATTCAGGTCAGGTTTCCTGTGTGTGTGTGTGTGTGTGTGTGTGTGTGTGTGTGTGTGTGTGTGTGTGTGTGTGTGTGTGTGTGTGTGTGTGTGTGCGCTTGTTGAACCAAACAGTTTAATTCTCGCTTGTCGCATTGTGGTTCTGAAATGGGGTGGAAATGGTCAAGCTAAGTGGGGCGCCAACCGTGGGGCGTGTGTAAACCAGTTTCATTACACGACCGTCGTAAACTTAGGTGGGGAAGGCGTAACTTGCAGAGCGCCTGGTTTTGGCTCCTCAATAAATTAATTACTTACTGAGTAACTAGTTACTTTCTCAGCTTATTACTTTTAACAACGGCTACCAAGTAACTGGTTACTTTGTGATCCGTTACTGAGGAACTAGTTACTGCTCTCTGACGGAGCTACAATGAACTTGCTAAAGCAGCCTATGTCCAAATATTAGAGGTTAGAAAGTGGGTGTATTAAATATATTGATTCAGAAGTTTATTATGTAAAAATAAAAGCTAAATTTTTGTCTTACCTACATATATATTATGTTTCTTGCTCAAGCCAATAACTTTTTTAAAATTCTCCTAGTACCTCGTGTTTAAGATATTAGTATACTTAATAAATGGTATATTACCAACAGTTTTATATAATTGGTAAACTATGAGGTGTGTGGAAAGCTTGTGGGTAGTAGGTATAGTTTATACAACGAAGGGGGACACCTCACTAACTACGACCTACATAGTAGCAAACAGCTCCCAGGAAGCTGCAGACGGTGTTGCGTAGAACTCCCAGATAGTTCCTGGAGCTGTATAAAGAGGGCGATAAATCACAAGTATGCAGGAAGAACTCTTTCTTTTGAGCCTGCCCCCTACCTGTCACCACCATACACCACGAAACCTTATATACACACCTGAAAGATGAGATGAAAACAGAATAAAAGGGAAATGACGGAAAGGAAACCGATGTAGATGAGAAACCACCCCACCTAGTCTATCGAATAGTGAAAACCACGAAATAACCTAATTCAAAGTGGGCACACTACGGGAATCGAACGCAGAACTCTGAAATGCGAGTTCAAACGCTTCCACGGAGCTATATCGTTCGGTAGAGTAAAGCTTACTACAAGAAACAAAAACAAACAAGGAAAAAGCAAAAAAAAAAAAAAAAAAAAAAAATGGTTTCTTCTTCTTCAAGGGTTTCTTATTTTGATCCGTTCTGCCTCCATCAAATTGTTGCCGCCATCGTTTTGCTGGTCACCCGATTTAACTGCTTCCTATTGGACCATGCTCATGATAACTTTTGTAATTCGTGTAACTGGCATGTTATTTATATGATTTTTGAAATTTTGTTGGTATCATTTTATGGGCTGTATAATGTTGTCTATGTTTAGTTCTTTTCTAATTACTTTGTTTCTTCTTTTATCTAACAATATATATCTAACATCGTATCAAAGGAATTTTATCTCACTTGCATTTCCATCGCTTTAAAATATTTAATCAATGTTTCCTTTCTCACTTCCCCCCCCCCCCCCAGTGCTCTGCGTATTGTACCATAGAAACAATTAAATGCATTAATTTTTTCCTCTGTTTCGCACTTTTCTTATGTTTTACTGAACAACCTAAATATTTCAAAGTGTTAACCTTTACCACTTCTTTAACACGAACTTTGCTCTTGTTGGTTGAGGTCCAATAAATGCCATTACTTTTGCTGTTTCAGTCGATATTTTCATATTCAAATCTAATGAAGACTGCCTGTTGTAAAGCATTTTTACTCTCACTAATGACCACTTGATCATCAGCAAATAAAATGGTAGTACAATTTACCTTGTTTATTTTAAAAATATATGATATTTCATTTGCGAATACTAGTATGACTTCGTCCATACTAAAGTTAAAAAGAGTAGGTGACAAAGGACCCTTATCGAATTCCTTGATCTATTTCTGCCGCAGTGACATTTTCAGTTTATTTAGTTACTTATATTTAGACTTTGTATTAGTGTTATCAAGTGGGATGGTATTCCTTTATCAAACAAAGGGTTCTGTATCCAAAAAGGTTTTTCCCCTCCTTCACCTTAGTTGTGGTGAGTTGCACCACGGACCGCGGTTCGATTCCGTGTTCGTCCTTTAGGCCGGCACGGATGTCCTGGGGGTCTGTTTCAGAGTCAAGACCTCTGATGACCCTGCGAACCACGTGGGGTCGCTGAAGCGAGTATGTGTGGAATTTAATTCCACACGCTTTCAGTACCTCCTTTGTGGCCTCATGGTCCCCAGAGGTAGTGGTTCTAATTACAACGCGCCCTGGATGCCGCGTTGCCTGAAATTGCGCCCTTAGCTTTTCAAATATTTTAGTGTTCTGAATTACTAAGTGGGCATTCTTTTGTTTCTCGCAATGCCAACCAATCAGGAAACAGCGACATCTTCTTAAACATTTGACTATCGCCCCTCATGTTTTTCCTGCCGCTGATGAAAACCACCGAAACTAACGTTTGTCTGGAAAAAGAAGCTTAAAAATTGGTAAGAACTGGCAACAGTGACTTACTGGTAGGTTTAGTATTCCCTTTCTATTACCAATTGCTGATATTCATCGATTCTGCATTTACTTATCGGTATCATCAGTCGTAGAAGTACATAATTAAGTGATAGTTGTGTTTATTTTCAGAGTGGCGCCGTTTTGCAGCGAGCGATGGAGGGGAGATGAAGACAAAGGAGGACTTGAACGCGCCGCGCACGTGGCTTGTTTTGTTTTCACGACTGATGTGGAGTGATGCAATAATATGTGGTAAGTAGAGCACAACGATTCACGCGAGCGAGGGTTTGAGTACTGGACAAGCCACCTGCAGCAGGTTAACATTCCACTGTCGTAGAGCCTGGCGCCATCTTTGTACACAGCGTGCTACTGATAACAGATACGTACCAGGAAAACAAAACACATGCAGGCCAGCAAAATGTTCAACTACTTTCTCTTTCTCTTGGCATTATTATGTTTATCTGACGAATTTAATGCTAATTCGATCAGGAATGCTTCATTTGGATTTGGTTCACCAGCGGTGCGCCTCGCTGCCTCTATGTATCGGCTATTAATAACATCAAAGGTTAAAGCAAACACTCCACTATAACTGTTTATTATTATTATTATTATTATTATTATTATTATTATTATTATTATTATTATTATTATTATTATTATTATTATTATTATTATTATTATTATTATTATTATTATTATTATTATTATTATTATTATTATTATTATTATTATTATTATTATTATTATTATTATTATTATTATTATTATTATTATTATTATTATTATTATTATTATTATTATTATTATTATTATTATTATTATTATTATTATTATTATTATTATTATTATTATTATTATTATTATTATTATTATTATTATCATCATTGTTGTTGTTGTTGTTGTTATTGTTATTGTTGTTGTTGTTATCATCATTATCATCATCATTTGGAATTCGTATAAAAATAAAGGATAGTGGCTACAGAAAGTTGGATCAGTAGTTAATTCCAAAAATAATGTTAGCCCTGAAATCCAAAAGCGTATACTGTCTGCCAACAGGTGTTATCATGGTCTTGGAAAACATCTGAAGTCTAAGTTGTTCAGGAAAACTTAAGTCCTCATGTATTAGTAAAGCCTGTATTAACATATGGTGCTGAGTCCTGGACACTTTCAAAGTCAGAGGAAAGTCTATTTGAATAAAAGATCTTGAGGCAAATTTTTGGGCCAGTGGAGGAAAACGGTGAATGGAGGAGATATAATCATGAATTGTATGATTTATATAATTAGCCAAACATTGTAAAATGTATAAAGATCACAAGGTTGAAGTGCGTAGGACATGTGCTGCGTGCTCTTGATAGAATGATAAAGAAGATATTGAATACAAAGCCAGATTATGATTATGGGTAGAGAAAGTCAAGTGAATGTAACATATTGAAATGTTATGTTTATCACCAATGATATCATAAGACGTCTGACCAAACCGATAAATTCTCGAGGGAGGCGAGAATGATATTTATCTGGACTATTTCAAAAATATAATATGAATTTATAGTACAAAGAACTGTAAGTGATAATTATCAGGTCGAGAATGCATTTTGGGAATACGAGGCCCGCAGGTACGAGATTTACCAAGCATTCGAGATCTGATAACTACCTTACAGTTCGTGGTTACTTTTTGGGATACTTGAGTTTTAGCCTTGTTGCCCCGGTCACTCATAAATCAATTGTAAATTTAGCTTACACTACCACTATATGTATTCGCAATGATTAACTTACGTGTCAAGTATTGCAAAAAATACTATATGTCAAAGATTTGACCTGAAAATGTTAAATTATAAAAAAATAACCTAAAATGCGTTCATTTCGATTAGTGTAGTTGGAATTATTACCAACTGAGGAAAACGAAACTCAAGAATTGCATTATTTCAATCTTCTCTTGTTATTAAAAAAAAACAGTTTATAATCCCAAATAAATTTAAATTGTTTAGCATTAACATATAACCTTTCTTCTGGAAAAATAAACTCATATTAAAATAACAATTAACTAGCACTTCTCGGGTGAAATATTTATAACATTTTTCGAAATTTTGGCTCACTAAACTCCATGGCCATCCATGTTGTAGCAATTATTTGTACAAAACAAAATAATCACAATTCATATATGATAATTTAAAACTAAAATACAAGTCTCAGAAGTTCAGCCCAAGCTTTGAAGTTTATCCAAAGATATAAAGGTGGCTCATCTGAAGAGAGGGAATTAATTGGGAAGATACAGTTATTTTCCCTGTTCAGTCATAACTGCCTTTCACTAGCATATGCAATTAGTGCTTTACTGATCAATCTGTAACGTGAACAACATCCGTCTTATTTCAGATATTTTGAATGCTACAAATCATAATTTGCTGAATTGATTGGCATGAGGTATAATCACTCAAAATGCTGTTGCAACAAAATTGCAACGATTGTCCTGAGCGTGCCTGCAGTTCTGTTGAAGACTTTCTCGCCTTTCACTAATAATCCAATACTTACCCACAAGTCTGCCATAACATGCCTGCCATTTAAGTCAGGATAAAGAGGGAAAGGAAAAAAATTATGCTTTCTTGCACTCATATTACTTTCCCTACCCAAATTGTTTACAAGTAATTTTTGCAAAAGCCTGTTTTCTATTAAACACATATTAAGAGAAATGTTTGCAGAAACGGTTTCATTTCACATGTCGTTTTTTACATGTTCAGTCAGAAATTTTCTTATGGGGAATACATGTCCGTAAACGTGTTCTTATCCACCTAGAATATTAACATAGGAGCAATTGTTTTTCTATATATAATATGTTACTACAGATGGAGTCAAAAGTTGCGGTGCCGTTTGGAACATTTTAAAATTCTTTACTAATAATTGGCTTTTATAAAACTTCGTTGGAGTGAAAGTCTAGGACGGGGTATTTGTGAAACCCTCTACGTATTTTACTCTTCGCGGCCTAGCATCAGTAGGAGAACTTGAAGATTCTTTTTATATTATCACATGGGCAGCACAGATAATATATTATATTGATGAAAGAACCGATATACTTTCAAAAATGTCCTAAACGTATTATTAACACTCAAAAATCGTCAGCCTTCCTATGCATCACTTCTACAACTTTTCCGCTAAACAATGGCGGACTTCAACGCTAATAAATAAATGGCTAGGCACACATAACAATTGTAAAAATTCAATACTTCTTGCGAAACCCACTGTCATTAATTGATTTCAATTATTGTCACTTGCGATAGTTTCTTTTATGAGAACTGTATCCAATTTACAATTACTTTTCACTTTATAATATTACCATTAATATTTTTCGTCGTTACATTATCGATCTGAGTCCCTCCTTGGTTGTAGGACAGTAAACAAAAGAAGTCACCTTAGGCTGTAGGTATATGTTCTAACAGAATTATTTCAGGAGGTTTCTGTAGCCTCTATATTTACATTTGGAATTATTTCAGAGGGCTGACACAAAATATTACCTCAACGTTTTTCAATCACCGCATCAGGTTAGATGAAATTCTGTCACACAGATCCTTGTTTTCCCTTCGGCATTGGAATATCGCTTATGTTTATTTTCTTTGCCCTTAGAATATCGCTTGTTCCTGTTGGTTTTAACACTGTTCATATCACCATTAACCTAAAACCTCCGCTTTGTTACTTAAATGTTTAATAATAATAATAATAATAATAATAATAATAATAATAATAATAATAATAATAATAATAATAATAATAATAATTTGTTTAACGATACTGTGACATATCAGCGTCGCCGGTGTGCCGGAATTTCATCTCGCAGGAGTTCTTTTACGTGCCAGTAAATCTACTGACATGGAGCTGTCGTCTTTAAGGACATTTAAAAACCACCTGTCAGGGCTGGATTTGAACCCGCGACTTTGGGATCAACAGGCCAGCGTCTGTCCAACTGAGACACCAAACCCGACTTAAATGGTAGAAATTCCGTCGCATATTATACAGTACTTTGTGACTTTGTGGTTTGACTTACCGATCTAGCTATGAGCATATACTAAAATGCTCTACAGCATTTGGAGGAATTTCATCTAACCCGACGCGCTGTTTCAAAAATTTTAATTCCCTCTAGCGCCATAACAAGACGTTCAAGGAAATACATTTCTGATAAGAAAACCAGGCCTTAAAATTATTCGTGTTATTCTGACTGATTCTGTAGAGGAAGCAGGAAGCTGAAGCAGTAGTCATTTGTCTTTGAAATAGCACACTTAGCGAGCCTAGCGTGAGAGACAGGCTATGCTACGAGATTATCACGTGACGGCCTTGGTCCCAGGCTGTGGTCTCAGGTGAATATTGCAGCACGTGGTGTGTGTTGTTCACAAGTGGCTGATTTTGGTCATAAATGACTTAATTTGTGCGTTCAGTGACACTACTTCAATCATCTTGCTTCGGTATATCGTAATATATAATTTGTTTCATGCTTAATTTAATGATACAGTTATTGTGAGTGTATTTTCCGCGTGTGAATTTAGTGGTTCATAACGGTCACTTGCAATGTTTCTGGTGTGGATTACATGGTAATTATACGAACTATTAGTGAGATATTTAGAATGATTGGTGCTATAAGATATTTTTGAGTGTTTTTATAAGTTATTCGTCTTTAAAGTTTAAAATTAGTATTACTTAGTGCTACCACATAACCTCAAAACCTAGTTCAAGATTATCTCACTTGTGGAAAGAAGTTGTCTATTGTCCAGAAAATTAGCAGCGTAAAATTATTGAGGTCGGACATAAATAATGTCGAATGCTCATGTTTGAATAAAAGGACACTCATGGATAAACTCGAAAGTATTGCTCTCTGTGTAAACAAGATTATAATAAGCAATTTTGTTAAAAAGTGGAATGGAAAATCAAGTGACTCTACATCCAGTTCAAGAAAAATAAAGAAATTTAAGTGTTAATTTGTTATGTGTAGTGTTCAGGTGTCTAATCAATAGTCCATATGAAATTGAATATCATACATAAGTCTCATTGGTGAGTACTTGTTAACATTTTCACATTACCAATATGTTATGTATAGGAAAAAGTATTTGTATTTGTAAGAGTAGAGAAAGTCATGTGAGTGCAACACATTAGATCTGTTTAGTTGTAATGAGTCAACAACTGATTTCTTATTAATCCCACTGAACTCCTAGGTTTTACTAAAATGAAGGCGAATGTCAAAGCACAGGGAACTTCGTGTGAATTCACTTGTTTTAGTTAAGCTTGAGGTCGTAAAGATTACAAAGAATCGCACAAACAATTGATAAACAGCAGTGCCAACTAGTTTTCGCTAACATGTAAATAGATAATCGCTTTGCATAGCACCAACCAAGGAAATCAGTCTGCAGCATCGTTTATTGAAACATCGATATTCCTGTACTTCCGTATATGTATGTGCACATTATACCGTACGTACACGGAACAAAAAAGGAAAACACAGTAGGCACTCTCCTCATCAAACCGTACGCCTCTTTACGATTCTACTCGTTGGATTGGTCTCACAATAACTGAAGAAGCGACGTTTTGGACTATGCGCGCTTTTAGACAGATTCTCCAAATCCGGGTGTCCGACCGATCGCAGCGCTACCAGAGTGAAACTGTGGAACTTCTTTATGCCGAAGCAGGTCCTGTGCCGAAGCCTCCATACAGTGCTGCATATGACGGCCAAGCGGCGAACTAACTTCCTTCCAAGTGACGCCACAGTCGCCAGAGATCAATAGAATTAGAATAGTTCTATACTAATTCTGCAGCTACAATTAGTTAACGCTGCTGACAATATTGTTAAACACAGATTCTTAATGCTGAAATTTACTAGTGAAAGTAATTCTTTATTTACTCTCAATTTAATTGTAAATGAACACCTCAATTTAAATATTATCGGAAAAATATTCTAATACTGAATTGTAATATTTATAATTTCCTCTACCACTTGCGTATAGAAAAAAAAATCTGATGGTTGCACTCACATGACTTTCTCTACTCTTGTACTAACCATTCTTACAAACTTTTATACCTATATCTAGTTCGTGTTACATTTACAGAAATTATCTTATTGCTTATTTCCTTGTAGGTACAAGAGGAATATTAGAATACAGTAGGCTTTGTGCGATAATCAAATGTTTTAAAGCTTTGAGATTCCGTACTCTTTGCACACGTAACATATAAAAAAATGAACAACGATGTTCCATTTCACGAAAGTTCTAAGTTTTCCGAAACTCACACACATAACAAGGAATATCTCCGAAATGGTTCACCCTACAAGAAAATTTATTCAGACATAAATTGTGTATTTTAACAAGATTTACATTTTTCTATAATAAGATTTTGTCTATTTCTTACGGTTTACGAGTTATGCAAAAGTCATCCAGAGTAAACACGACTACATGGGCTATAGCCAGAAAATTCAAAATATACATTTCATTTGTCATAAAAATATCTCAAACATATGACATTATTAGGGCTAGGAAGTTCATGCATTTGCATGTTTTTTGTTAGGGGTTAAAAATGTATGATTTTACGTTATGTGCACGAATTATGGAATTTTCAATTATTGGACATGATTTTATGGTGCATATAACTGCATATTTTCTTGATTTTGATAAATGCATATTATTTCAATATTATAGCCCCTATATTGCATATTTTAATGATTTTTAGGGCTTTTTAGTATTTTTTCCATCTGGATAATATTTTTCACATTGGTAGTATTGCACATGATGATACAACTCACGAAGATTTCAATATTATAGCCCCTATATTGCATATTTTAATGATTTTTATGATTTTTATTATTTGTTTCCATTTGGATACTATTTTTCACATTGGTAGTATTACACATGATGATGCAATTCGTTAGGTGGCGAGAACTAATTTTGAGTCATGTTCTCATGTAGTGAATCCCGTTTCCACCCTTTCATTATATGTGTGTGCGTAGTGAATAATCAGTGCATTATCTGAGAGGTTTATATTAACAAAGATAAGGTGCAGCACGATTATAGCAACGCTTGCCTGTCCACCAGCAGTTCTATCGAGGTCCTCAAACGTAACAGTGTTGTGAACTGGTTCCCACAAAATTAAATTAGGCGTATAAAATGTTAAAAAGCTCTTCAAATGCCGAAAATAAAACCAACTTGGAGTGTTAGATTAATTAATTTACAGAAAGAGTTTTCGGGTGACTTAATATCTACAGAATACAGATAATAGGGTACTGTATTGTGAAGCGTGCGAGAAAAATGTAGGGAGTGAGAAAACATTTCAAATAGTTGAACACATAAACAGCAAAACATAAGGAGAATTTAATCAGAAAGCTCGCAAACAAAGAACGTGTTCAAAAACAGCTAGTAGAGTGTTTAGGAAGTAGGGTTGCTGAATTATATGACTTCTGTCAAGCATTTGTAGCTGCTGATATTCCCTTGTTCAAAATTAATAATCCGACATTTAAAAACTTTCTTACCAAGTACACTCGACAACATGTGCCTGCAGAAAGTACACTGCGTAAGACTTATGTAGGACATTGTTACAATAACGTATTGTCAAATATACAAAATCAATTAGCGGATCAGTTTTTGTGGTTGTTGATAAACCTCATGATTCTGAGCGCCGTTCTATTGCTAATATAATCGTGGGTGCTTTAAATAATGAACAAAAGAGTACACCTTATCTTCTTAATGTGTGCGAATTGTCGGCCACTAACAATGTAACTGTGACCCAGTTTGTGATGGACTCTTTGAAATTACTATGGCCATGTGGAATCAAATACGACCGGTTACTTTTATTTGTTACTGAAGCAGGTCCTTATATGGTAAAACTAGGATAAACTCTGAAAGGTATTTTTCCTAACTTAATTCATATAACTTGTTTGGCACACGCTCTTCATCCCATTTCTGAGACACTACGTGATTCTTTCCCATGGATCTATTATTTCCGGTGAAATGTCGACATCGAATTTTTGGGTGTAATACAATACTACCTTCTACTTACCGGTAGAGAGAGTAAAAAGGCGCAAAGTTGCACTTAGGTATGTACGGGGGACAACTGTTGACTCGAACAAAATCATAATAAACACACGCTGCGCAGTAGAAAACAAATGCTGAGCCATAATACACTTTGTGACTGAGTACAGGACTAAATAATAAAGCACACTGGTAATAATGCAGCCGCACGATATCGCGTCAACTCAATGCTGATTGTGAGCAGAGCAGAGAAATGTTGGCGTAAGGCATAGCAAGCTCTTGTACAAGCTGGGGTCTATGTGATGACTGAAATACCGACGGGGCAATATAATAAATTCCCATTTGAGAAAAGTGTGTGTGAATATTAAAACCAGCAATAGTAGTAAAGTTGCGAAAGTTGCTCTCGCACTTCGACCTGTAGGTCTTTTGAGCAATCCCTATTCTCATCACAGGAATTCGAGTTCTTAGGTTTTTATAACCTTCGGAACTTCCTTTCCTGAGATGGGATGTTTATACCCATGTAGTGTCAAGGCCTCAAAGAGCTGATATATTTTTCTCCCTAGAGCCTCGCAATTCAACACTAAATGAGCGGCGACGGTTTCTTCTTGCTGTTTGCAAAATCTGCAGCTGATACCACTCTGGATGATACAATTCTTAAATGCTTTTTATTAAGTACGATTTTCTCTATATGTTACGGTTTATCAGTTTGCCAAGAAAGTATATGTTGATCATACGGCATTTTAATAAAAATTTGTCAGAATTATTTTTAATAAATCAAAAATTTTAAATAAAAGTGCAAATGGTAGTTTGTGGCGGTGAGGATTTTCTTGGAAATCCTCGTGTCGCATCCTCGGAAGATGCTGAACTTAAACACAAAGTTTGGTATCTGTCCGACTTTACGTTTTTGAGATAAACCAGTGCCCAACCACGGTCCAACTTTTTTGGCCAATCTTTTTGTATCCAATGGAATTGCACACGAAAGAAATAGTGTCTGTCACACCATGATTCGTTTTGGTCTAATACAAATGTTACCTTGAATGACAGTTCACGTAGCAAGTGTGAGAAATAAACATGGCGGACGCAAATATTAATTTAGCGATTACTATATTAAGTATGTATAGGTTTTGGATATTATTTCCACAAGTCTCAGTAGGAATAAAAGAAGTATTTGAAGTAAAAGACGTTGGTGGACAACGTCACGAGAACAGGACACGGACCGAGGTATACTGGGTCTACTACAAAACAATTGAGGTTAGAGGACCCGGAAAACTATCGCCATTTTCTACGAATTGGCTTAGATTTATTTGCTCAGCCTTTTATACCATGTCGAAGGCAAAGTTACACACTAGTACTCAAAAATGAGAAGCAGGAAAGAGATAAAGAACAATTGTAATGATTTTAATCTTAGAATGAATGGACAGGAGATTTGACAAAATGTATCCAACTCTCGATGTCTCACGATACACTTTTGTTGTACATAATGCTTTGGACGATGGGACATCGGCATTTATTATTATTATTATTATTATTATTATTATTATTATTATTATTATTATTATTATTATTATTATTATTATTATTATTATTATTATTATTATTATTATTATTATTATTATTATTATTATTATTATTATTATTATTATTATTAATTAATTAATTAATTAATTAATAATGACACTCCGGAAACCCTGAAAGAAAATCATGAACAGATTGGTCCTCAAGTGTAGAAATAGTAGGTAACCATCTAAGAGAGTAAACCGTAACAAAAACTCTAGTATTTATTGATAAACCTGACTAAGAAAGCTGCTAATACTCAACATGACAAGGAAATGGACATCATGTATTTGATAGGTGTTGTTCATACTGCACATTCTCGCTAAGCTTGTGTTCTTCAGGTTCAATAGAATGGAATCCAGTACGTTTTGGTTAGTTGTCCCCATTGGGTATGCCTGTAGCCATTATGACATCTTAGCTGTTGTACATCAAGTCAGTGGTTTGTATACCACTCTGCAACAAATGCCCAAGATCACTAACTTAGCTATAATGTCCATAAAAATATGCCAACAGATACTGCATTTAATAAACAAAAAATTACAGACATTGGTAAATTCAGTGATCATGCTGACTATATGGTCAATCCTTGTGGTATTGTTTCAATGACTTATGACACTGAAGTTTTCAGTTCATATTACAAAAGATGCACTACACTTCATGGTGCATGATGTCACTGCGGACATCCAATCAGACAAGAGAAGCTTATGTCTTGTACTTGGTTCTCCTGTTGATGAAGCCAGAGTGACTACGGCCGTGAATGAGACAGTCCTGAAGATACCATCGGGATCCAGCATCTCTTCACAGAATCAGGAAAGATTGTGTCTTGCATGTGTTTGGTTCTCCTGATATTACCTTAAGGGAGTGACTCTCGGCCATGTATAATGACACAGTCCTCAAAAAACCATCCCGATTCAGCATGCTCTATTCTCTTCACATCCAATCAGAAAAGGTTATGTCTTGCATGGTAAGCTGATGGTTTGTACTTGGTTCTCTTGATGATAGCCTTGAAGCCAGAGTGACTGTCGGCCGTGTAAGAGACAGTCCTCAAGATACCATCAGGATCCAGCACGCTGTACTCTCCTCGCACCAGGTCTCCGTCTCTGGTCTCCCACTGGCTCTTGATGTCAGCAGTCAAGGGATCAGACACCGTGTAGTCAAATGCGTACTTCGGCCGACCCTGAGGACCATAAACAAGACATTAACGTAAATCGTGAATCTAGTCCCATGTTATTGCTAAAAGTCCCAGACAAAGAATGGAAACTAGCATAATGATGGCGTCTGAGTTCGCCCCGATTAAAAACAAACCTGGGATAATAGATTCACATCCCCACCTTCCTGTAAAAACTGAATGAATCATACATAGCGCTGACTTTCCGGCTCATTTAAATGTTGTATATTGATGCTTTAAATTTTTTCAGTGTAAGGCATCTAAAGCGATTATAATGAGAGTGCGTTAACAATGACCCCTTTATTAACTTTTCTTCCACACACTGCGCGCGTGCGCACACACACACACACACACACACACACACACACACACACACACACACACACACACACACACACACACACACACATTCATACTTTCATACTCTAGGGATCATGGGGAATAGATCAGGATAAAGAAAGATTCCCCCTCTAGCTGCGAATCGAACCCGGGACCACATCACAGAGGCTATCGAAAGTTTTCCGCTTGTTTTCCAATTCCTAATAAAAACGATTGAGCTGTGTGTGTGTGTGTGTGTGTGTGTGTGTGTGTGTGTGTGTGTGTGTGTGTGTGTGTGTGTGTGTGTGTGTGTGTGTGTGTGTGTGTGTGTGTGTGTGTGTGTGTGAACAGCATAACACAAAAACGAAAAGTCGGTTAAAAACCAAAGTTGATATTTAAGCTTAATATCTTTCAAGGACGCGACCATCCTAAATTACCGTTTACAGTGAAAATGTTTCGAAAATTTTGATTTTCTCAAACACAGCTCTAACAATTTTGATTAAAATGCCATATATTTGTGATATTTTTGTGGCAAATAAAATGTATATTTTGAATTTTCTCGCTATGGCCCAGTAGTTCTGTTTACTTTTGACGACTTTTGCATAACTCCTAAACCATAACATATATACCAGATCTTACTATACAAAAATGTAGATCTCATTAAAACACAATTTGTGTGCAAATAATTTTTTTGTAGAGTGAACCGTTTCGGAGATATTCCTTGTTATTTGTGTGAGGTTTGCAATACTTAAACTTTTCTCAAATGGAAGGTTACTATTCCCTTTTTTATCTCTTGTCGGTGCAAAGGGAATTTCAGCACCTTCACATAGCGACCAGCTTTAAAAGATTTGGCTATCGCTCAAAGCCTGCTATGATCCCATATTCCCCTTGTACCTACAAGGAAATAACCAATACGATAGTTTACGCAAATATTTATCTCGACTACATGAAGATATAGGAATAACAGTTTGCAGAAATAGTGAAAGAGCAGAAAGTCATGTGAGTGCAACACATCAGATTTTTTTGTTACTGTTTAATATTTAATGGTCTTAAACTAACTGCAATTTTAGAATCTACAAAGTTTAGCTACATGAAATGAAATGTTTAGTTCGTGGAAACTATTTTTAGCTTGTCCACTACTTACGTGTAATAAGCATTGCACTCCATCCAAAAGTACGCGTAGCAAGATTTTCTAGAGAATCGCCCCAAACCGTCCTTTACAAGGAAAAGATCCTCATGTTTTATTTCATAAAAAAACACATCCTACGATTATAATTAAAATATACATGCTTAAGATTTTGTATAATTTTATATAAGGAATAAATCGCACAAAAACATACTACCAAAAATGAGCTCTACACAACACACAATTTAGTTCAAATATTCTTGTGGCATATGCCATTTCCGAGGTTGTGCTGTTATTCATTTGCTCCTTTATGTATGTATAGAGCGTGAAATGTCAAAGTTTTTACACATATTAATGACTATTCCCTTTACACCTATTACGAAATGTATATTAGAATCTTTTATTCAAATGTTTGCATTAATTAACTTGAAGTAGACAAAAGCATAAGGCCTTACAAAAACACTTTGTAGACGCAGTATAAAAAGAAAGAAGAGTAAGTAGAGAAACTGACGTGAATGTAAGACAGTGTTTAGTTATCTATACAAATCGTATCTCTAGTGCCTATTTTGATAGTTCTGAAGCGTATTTTAAGAACGTAACAGTTAGCTTTACATTTGGGCTTTGCCTTTATTAGTTTTATTTCAAGGGAGTTCATGTAGTTTTGATCACTTAGAGCATATTTAAAGCTATTTTAACGTCAGGATCATGTTTGTGTAATATAACTGATGTCGGAAGTTAGAAAACATTTTTCGGGACAGGCCAGGTTTTACCACCTACCAATGAACATTATTTATATGCAGAATATAATCCCAACTCATTATCTTCTACAGACCCAAGCTGGAGATAATAAATATGATAAAATAGGTAAAGAATATATTGTGTATCAACTTACTTGGTGATTGCTCATACGAATGGCTGCCTCAATGGATATGAAGAATAGACACAGTGCAACTGAAACCTAAAGGGAAACAAAATATGTTTAGATCTCGTTTTAAAATTAAGAATATGTTAAAGAGTATACTTGCAGAACGAACAAACAGGTTGCAATAATGTACTTCGAATGTCGGATAAATACCAGATATACTCGTATTTAAGTTCTGTATCTTGCAAAGATGTGACACTAAGATCTTATAGAAAATACCTTCACCACAAACTACCCTTTAGATAGAACATTTTCCTTGTTTTTATTTTACCTCAAATAGTTAATAGTGCTTTGATTAGAATACCACAGTATTATGATGTTTGTGTGCCAAATAAAATGTATATCTTGAACTTTTTATAAATAAACAGAGAATCTCTCATTGTGAAGATCATAAGAGATAGACAAAAAGGAAATCTCATTAAAACAGAACTATGGATATTTATGTTAGAATATATGGGTTCTAAAGAATATTTTTTACATTTAAATATGACAGAGACCGCAATAAGTTAACTAAAAAGGAACGGAAATAGCAATTTTCATAAGAGGTTGAATAAGGACTGAAAAATTCAATGCCACGGATCTTCCGCTTATCGAACGGCTGCTCTAACCACTAAGCTAGCATAGCCAACATTGCTCACACACGGCTTGTATGTTTAAAAAACACCAGCATAAAGTTTGTTGGCATAAATAAATAATAATTAGCAATTTTCATATTTGAATTTGATACCAGGTTTGAATTCTCAAGTAATCCCTAGTAAAGAATGCTTTATAATGAAGACTCTGATATATTTTTATTATTAAATTTTAATATGTTTGAGATACTAGCATAACTGAAGCAATTCTCTCTGAATAGCAGTGCAAGAACTCTTCGTTCCTATTGAATTTCACGTAATTTCGAAGCTATAAGAGGCAGACAAGAGCAGAAAAGCTGAGTGCCTTAAAATGTACACTTTTGGCAATAGCGATTTCTGAAATGTCACTGTTGTTTCTTTGTTCATTATTTTAACCAATGTCTTTGAAATGTTAAATACAATGAGTATTTAATACCAAGGCAGACACATACAAAACAGTTGACTGTCAGTTTCTTCTATGGCTATTTTACTAGAAATATGTACTGAAATATTGTATATTCCATCGACATATCCCAGATCTTCAGATTTGTTCGGCCCCTTCCCACATTTGCTGGTCTGTTCATGACGTCATTACTTTGAAGCGAGTTTATCACCAGTGTCTATGGCAAAGGACTAACGAAAGACAACTGAAAGACGTGGACGTCAACTGTTTTGGAGTTACCTTAGTAGAATGGAACTTGTATCGAATCTTTCCAGTATTTACATTGTTGTACATCTCCTCTTAAAATCTTAGCATTTATACTGATTTACATAATTCAAAGATTTTGTAGAGTGTCTCGGTTTTAATGGCGCAAGTTCTACATTACAAATAAAGATTGTTCATACTCTTTACAGCAGTAAATGAAAACGGAACTACGCAGAATAAATTAAGAAAAAACCACAAAAGCTACATAAGGGTTTTGTAATGAAAAATGTAAACATTTGAATCATTACAGAAATAGATGAAAATCCAAAATCAGACAAGGGGCTCGCCGAACTAATAATGACGTCACTGATTTAAACTGACTGGCGGTAAACACAGAATAAATCTAAAGACCGTTGTACTAGATTACACAGACAGCTTTATTACTGACAGGTGATAAAGTTATTTTAAACGTTCAGTTTTTTAATGTTCCGAGCTTTACTAAAACATACTCAAATGTGAGGGCGTACGCAACATGTTGAAACTTGAAATCCTAATGTGTGAGCGTGCAGTTATTTTGGTGTTGACTTACCTTGGGCAGACAACTCATCCTAACTGGCTGTTGTCACTTGTTGCAGCAGTGTGTTTGAGCAGAGTCCGTATACAGCTGATATAGCTTCATCTGAAGATGCACAGACCATGACACCATTGTTCACAGATTCTCATGCGTGTGACGAACACAGTGTGTAACAGTGTTTGTCATCAGCTCTATCAGGAGCTGAAAGTTAAACCAATACAATTGTGTCTTCCACTCTTCAGTGAAAACAATACACTAGCTGACGTCTTCATTCGTGAAGTGTTTTGTTTGATTGTAAACAAGATGCAAGCTTCTCTTCTGTCCCTTTCATTCTTTACCACCTCCTCCTTCTACTCCTCCTCCTTGCGTCCCTTGACGTTAAGCATTTGATTCTCTCGCTCCGTCCAGATCCTTCAAGACTTTCGGTCTCCGCACATTTTCCTCATTTCTACATTTTCCCCCCTCATCCTTCCCACTCTTTCAACCTAGTTTATCCTCGGTCGTCTCTTACTCCTTCCTTCCATTTCCATTTCCATTACTTGCTTTGCTTTGTTTTCCTCGAGCATCCTGTGGACATGGCCAAAATAGTTCATTTGTCTTTCTTCTATATTAATAATTAGCGATTTCTTTGTTTTACCTCTTCTCATATTTGTTCATTCCTAATGCCATCTCTTGTGGTCTTACCCGCCATTCTTCTAATGTATTTCATTTGAACTGCCGTCATTTTGCTCTTGTGTTTATCCTTCAATGGTAAACTTTCCAATTGTGTATAGGAACCATTGGAAAATTTCCTTTTTGGTCTTATCACTAATCTACTCCTTTCCAAACCACCGTGTTATTTATTCTTTTACTTTCTCTAACACCTAATTAGTACGAAAATGAAGTGTTGTATTCCGCCCACAAATTTAATACTCAGATTTCCACAGAAATATATGTTTCGAAGCCCCTTGACACAAAAAGTGGCGTTTTAGAAATAGATTTCTGTGTGTATGTGGGTGCACCAGATAACTAAAAAATAAATTGCCTAATTAAATCAAGCTTTTTATAAACTTTAAATCCTCAAGAAAGAGAAGCAAACGTGATTGAGAAAATCCCCACCCCAAACTACCCTTTACGTTCTAGCAACAAAATAGTTCCAACCATTTGGATTAAAATACCACTTAAGAAATGTATATGACAAATACTCCGAAATTTCTGGTATTTAGAGTGTGAGACCCTCTTATTATATAATTTTGAGTACCTGGTAAACCATAAGAGAGCGACTAATACGCAATCTGCCCGAAAAGTGTATCTCTTTATGTCAAATAATTGGATTGTTTTTTAATTATCAGTGGTAATTTTGTTGTATTTTTCACTATCTGACCAATTTTGAGTAGGTCCGAAGGTCCGAAACTATAACTATACAAGGTCGTACCACCACATTTAAGCCATTAGACATCTCCTGCAAAGAAAGCTCAGGACAAAACACCTTAGGATATCGCTAAAGGCATTGCAGGACACTGGGCCACGGTGTATAAGGTGGCACTAACCCATGTAGCGACCATGACTTCCCCTTTTTGTTAAATTTGTATTCATGCCATTATAATTATGAGTCTCATTTTAATTTTTATTAAATAGGATTCATTAAATCAAGTTTCGAAAGTTTCTTACAATAATGTTTATGCACTTGGAACTAAAGTAGCGCTTTTAACACTAGCCAGTGACAGTATAAACTAAAAATTAAAACACCAACAATAAGTGGAATAAAGTTTCCATTACGCGCCGTTACTACAAACCTTGTTTCTGGCAATAGAACTTATATTTACGTACGTCAGCCGGGAGTCTTTATCCATTAATGTAATAGAGAATTGTTTGAATAACTTCGGGATGAAATCTTCCAATACATTCAATGTTTTGCTACCCAATAATGTAATCAATACTAATACCACTTTCTCTGCAAAAGAAATTAGTATTCCAAATTGTTAAAATGGCGGAATACTCAAATGAACGACATGTGTGTGTGTGTGTGTGTGTGTGTGTGTGTGTGTGTGTGTGTGTGTGTGTGTGTGTGTGTGTTAATAAATAAAATTATTGTTACGGTTGTTCTAATAATTTGCTATCAGGCCAGACTTATCGTTGCGCATGTCCGAATGTATATTGCTATTTTACAATTATTTCACCTGTATATCTTATACGTTGATATTCAGGGTTATGTAAAATAAGAATATACGTGGTCTTATTAGGCAAGTAGGAATGTTTGCCAAACGAGACTGAAAGTCAAATGATACAGTTTTAAAACTCCAGTTTTACATATGTAAGATCATAAATAACTATTCTAATGCGAAGTCCATTAGAATAAACTTTACGAAATAACAACGAATTCACTAGTAACATAAATTATTAGAATACATTTTGAAGCCTTGGCCATAATGATCGAGATTTTGTATTTACTGAAACATAACAACTATGGAAACACTTACTCCTCGAAAATGTCACATTAACCATTTCCGATATATTCGTTGCTCTGGTTTAAGTTTCCCGACACTTCAGCTTTTGAGGTGCTAAGGTCGCATTGGTTTGTGTCTTAGCGAGCTCTTTCAAGTAACTATTGAATTTTGAAGTCAGTATATTTAAATATTTGCTTATCTCTTCACACTTGGTATCCTGTACACCGATCAAAAAATGTGAAATAAAATCATTTTTGCAAAAGTTTCTCTCGGTTAACATGAAGTAAACACGTTAGTGGGAATAAAATATCATATGAATGTAACATTAGATTATTACTTTATAGCCATCGCATCCAAAATATGAATATTCGATTTCGACGGAAATATGGGTTTTAAAGTCTCCTAAAATAAAAAAGAACATTTTAGATGTACGAGTGTGTGTGTGCGCATGCGTGGGTATGTGCTAATGTTTGTGAACATGTGTTAATGTTTCATTAAAGAATGAAATGTCTAATAATGTCACACCTGTATAAAGATCAAATATTGCACATATAATCGTGAGAATTTCCCATTCCAAGCTACCTTTTAAAATCTGCCCGAAGATAATTCTAACAATTTTGTTTAAAATACTTAAGAAATGTAT
The DNA here is from genome assembly GCA_030765045.1 of Tenodera sinensis. Taxonomy (NCBI): domain Eukaryota; kingdom Metazoa; phylum Arthropoda; class Insecta; order Mantodea; family Mantidae; genus Tenodera; species Tenodera sinensis. The sequence goes on from CM060967.1 coordinate 40,146,944, forward strand.
ATGATAAATAGTTGAAGATTTCTGGTATTAGCTTATGATAGCTTTTCAGTCAGACGATATTTTACGTACTTTTATATACCTGGTAGGCCATAAGGAAATGACAAAAACATTAACTTGCCCCCAAGACACGAAATGTGTTCGATTATTTTGGCCGCCTTTAAGTACTGCCAACCTTAAATTGAGATATAATGGGAAGAGCATAGAACTTCAAGGGCAATATATAAGGACTTCTTAGAAAACATTTGAGTATGCCTTGGTACCTCAAATGAAATGTATAAAGAAACTGCTTCTATAACAATTTATCTCAGTTAGCATGAAGCAGCAGCATCATTAAGGTTGTTGAGAACACTTTGTAGAACCGTAAAAAACCAAATGGGAAAAATACCACTTGTGGGTAGAGAAAGCGATTTAAATGTAACAGATCAGACACTTTTTATTTATTTCTGGATTCACAAAATATACAAACTTCCCCGATGTTAGTTGCATAAGCAGTAGAGAAAGTAAAGATAGCCTTGTATGATATTCCAAGTAGAAATGTCAGATTTCAAGGATTGCTGGTAAAGACTTCTTCAACGGCAAAACCACGTCGAAATAATCTACACTTACATGCATTAGTAGGAAGCACTTAAATAAATAAATAAATAAATAAATAAATCTGAAATGACATACAAGATATTACTATAGCATACATTTTATGAATATAAAGTGGATGTTCTCGCCGATGACTAATGACAATGAACTATTATTTTAATGACAACGACGCCATTTACATATGGCGTGATGTAGGATTCACAGCTTGCATTAAAAATTGTGTAATTTACTACCTTGATCATTCAGAGTCTTCTCCATTTTATGTTAATTATATATAACATTACTATCAGACTCTACAGCCCTTGCTCCAGAAGAAGAAGAAACGCATTATATCTCTGATGAATTTGAACCCTTCACCTCAAGTCTACAAGTAGGTTATGTTTTCTTGAGTTTCAGGGAAGTGCAAAAATAGATCCACGTCACGGAGTGTTCCTATGAATTAGTTGAGAATCCTATCACCTACCAGTAAGTGGGAACTACACTTTAAAAGTCACAGAACACGATGATCGTAAATAAACTGTGTTACCCCTACCATCCCTTACCTAGAAAATACCTAGTTACCTTTCCAATTTATTAAAATAATGATTAAATGAAATATAAAAAACGCACGGGGGACATAACTGACGTTAAAATAAATTCCCTTTCGGTGTTTATAGACAGACATTTAATTATCTTGGGTAACACAATTAGTAGTAAATAAAATTGGTCCAGAATATGTACTTATAGGTGTTGATATCACCATATAAGTGCAGAGCAGTGTCCGCCTGTCTGTGTAACATCTCGCTGAGTACCGACTTAGAAAATTTGAGCATATTTGAGTATATTTGTAACTGTGGAAAAAATGTATAAGCAATGTATATCAAAAGTACTTCAAAATATACGTTAAACGTAAGCATCACAAATACATGCGGACATCTTCTTACACAAATTTATAACAATTGAAAATTCTCAACTCTCACGTATGCAATCATTACACTCCATCTGTATATAAGAGCGGACCTCCGCTGCCGCTGGAGGGAAGGTCCGAAGCTACAGGGTAACTACACAAGGGCGCGCAGCCAACTATTTACTCCAAATGAACCACTCACCCCAGTTCTCCTGCAGTGAAAGCTCAGGACAAAATACGCCCTAGGACAGTGCTTAAAGCGTCCTAGGAACACTGGGCCACGGTGTATAAGGTGGCACTAACCCATGTAGCGACCATGACTTCCCTTTTTGTTAAATTTACCATTATAGGAGTGTCATTTTAATCTTTATTAAATAGGGCCCGTTGGCTCAAACAAGTTTTGGAAGCTTCTTATAGTTTTTATGCAGCTGGAGCTCTAACGGTAGCCAGTAACACTGTAAAACACTAGCAATAAGAGGAATAAAGTTTCTATAACACGCTGTTAGTACAAATAAACCCTGCTTCTGGCGATACAACTTGCATTTACGTAGTTATATCAAGCGGAGGTATTTATCGATTACTGTAACAGAGAACTGTTTGAGTGGCTTCGGAATAAAATATTACAATACATTCAACCTTTTCCTATCCAATAATGTAATCAATACATATTATATTTAAAGTAATCTTATGTTGCGAGTAGGAAGGAGATTGAAATCCGAGCGATGCAGCTTTATATCTCCACTTCTAACCCCTTCAGTGTCATAAATGAATATTTTAATGTGAAGTTTATGTTTGAGACTTAACAACTAAAATAACAAACGTGGAGGTAAGAGTCGTATGGACCTTCTAGATACGGCGCACTACACTGTATATTATGATCAGAAAAAAAAATAATTAAAAAGCTGTATACTAACCCTGGCACTAAATTACTTAAACCAGGTCTAACGTGCTATTGTTTAACATTTATTCATTCTACATATTCATACATGCAACATAATTTACGGATATATTTATGGAAATAAAAATGTTATGCAATATATATAAGTAACGATATATAACGATATATATAAAATAAAGAGTAGGCATATAGAACATAAGAGAAAATAAATATAATAATAAGTAAAATAAAAATTATATAATGGTATAATACATAATAAAATTAAACTAAAATTATCTCCTCAACACAAAAGATAAAAACACAACCATAAAATTTCACATATACCAATATGACTCTCACAAAGCTATAAATACTAATAAACCACAACAACAAATCATTCTAGACAACCATAATGCAACGTAATTTTTCAAAAAATTCAACAGGAATATGGTTTCTAAATTCATGCCGTAATTTTGCTTTATCTTGACATGCCAAGGAATCTTTAGTCCCTGTTTGTGAATATTGTGGATCTATGTTTCTCCATTGGTGCTGCAGCAATGATGATTGCAGCTTGTGGTACTCAGTTGTTTCTTGCATCTCACTCTTCTATCAGTGAAATCAACCTGCTGACCAAGTAAATAGTTCAAGAATCTTGAAATCTCTACAGGCTAGCCGTTGATAGTTTTCGTACTGTGGTTTTTGTAATAAAAATTTAACATTTTCATATGTCTCCTTAAAAAGAAAAGAGTGGGCTACAGGAATGGAAGGATGAATGTTTTCATCATGAAGCAAAGTACCTTTAAGACTTTCTGAGAAGAATTTACGAAGAACCTCCACTCTTTTGAATTATAACTTTTGTGATAACATTTGAAAATAAAAGGCGCGTCTTGGCAATGCACCAAATTTTTTTTTCTTCAGCGAAAAAAGTGACAAGTTCCTTCTCATTATGCCAATAGCATGAAAAATATGTACCCTCAGTCAATACTTCCTTTTCTTTTTTTTAACGTAGAGCCTAAAAGTTCTGCTGATTCTTTAGGCAATCCCTCACTAAATCATTAAGCTCACTTTGATTAAAAGATCCATCCTCATCAAAATCGTCTGGTTCATAAGTATGATCTACTGGAGATAGTGTTTCAGTGCTACTGAATGTAGATGGCAATGTATCTGATAATGTAGATAAACATATCCAAAAATAAACATTGCATGTCTTATCGCCATGACAAATTTTTGTACATCGCCTAGGGCGGATATAGTTAGTCGATTTTAATAAATATCAAAAATATATAAATATAAAAATATCAAATATAAACATAGTAATAGTTATATTATTTCACATTTTATGTGATAAAGTTTAAATTATAAGCAGTTGAGCGTTTCTAACAGACGATAAGCACGTGGTAATATTACTACAGTATCTGCATTACGAAAAATATTCAAAATATAACATTTGAATTGCAAGAAATTCTGACGTGGTACGCGAAAACAGATTTCAGTTTTGCAGCCAGTGTGAAAATGTGATTCAGAAACGTTCATTAATTTAAAAAAAAAGAAAAATTTCCATGCACAACAGTGTTATCAATGAATTATAAATTAAGTGTTAGTCATAGTGATCTAGATTTTGTATATTTCTCTACGTCTGAACATAACAAATAGAAAAGAAAAACTTACTGCCCGAAAATATAGATTTGCTTAAGTTAAGAGCTTTATTTTCAATAAATAGATTTCTCACTTTAGCCATTTCCGATATATTCGTTGCTGTTGCCCCGTGTTTCCGATAGTCTATCCTGGTATTTGTCACCGTCTTTAAAAAAATGCAGTTTATGTTAATTATCAGATGCATTGATATGAGATTCCACAATTCTTGCTGCAGAAAAAGAGCGCATTTTATCTCTGATGAATTTGAACACTTCACTATCAGTCTAAATGCAGGTTATTCTTCCTAAATCTGCAAAGAAGGTCAAAACTAGACCCACGTTACTTTCTGTTCTTTTGAACTGGTTAAAACTTGTTATCAGGGAGTTATTGAAGACGATGATGATACTGGAAAAAAACGTGTCTCTTAAGCCAAACTACATTTTACATGGAACGTAGCTGAGTTGCTTTTTCCAGTTTGCAAAATAATGAATACGTGAAATTGAATTCAAAGAAACACGATGGGAGATAAATGAACTTAAACTATCCTTGGGAGTTCATAGACAGAATGAAAGTCCTTCAATCTCGTATTTAGGTGACACAACTAGGATAAATAAAACTCATCCAGAATATAAGCTTATAGGTTTCGAAATCACCATTTAAGTGCATTAGTACCTGGGCGACTGAGCTGTGCTCGGCGTTTTTCGCCTCTTACTAAGATAAACCTGAAAGGCAAAACGTTAACTAAACAATATTTTTTGTCGCTGTTGTTGAGTCATCTCCGAGATACAAGAGATATAGAAATACATACAAATAATTCATAAACAACATCGTATCAGCTCAAAAACATCTACTGCTGAACGCAGGCCTGCTCCATAGATATCCACCTAGTTTGACGTTTTCGTCGAGCATTTGTTCCACTGTGGAGTTCTTTAGTTCTTTGCTGCTGCGATTGACTCTAGGGCGTTAACACGTTGGCCAAGGTCCTTCATATTTCCCTCGAGTTCTTCCATGGCTTCTTTAGCCCCGGCCAGTAGCTCGTTAGTATTCTCCGATAGATCTATCTTCATGTTGGACATTCCCGTCTTCATCTTCTCCATTTCGGAGTTTACATTTCCGATTTGGCTTTCATATTTGTTTCCTCTGCCGCATTCCGGAATTCATTTCATTCCCCATCTTGGCTAACATTTGTTTCATCAACTCTTCCATATCATGCTTTTCGTCATACTCCTGACACCAAATGTGATTACTTTACTTTTTTAAACTATTTCTTTTTTTTTTATTAAAACACCGGAGCGACACTAAGCAAAAGCACTGTTGAAGAATAAAGACTACAGGAAGAAAAGCTGGTTGATAAAGTCATGTGACTGTACTGTGCATTTCTGTTTCAATCATATAGAAAACTGTATGAACTGTTCGTAATTGTTCGTGGAAGTAGGAGTAGTGAAAGAAATGTGATTGTGTTTTACTAAAGAAAAATGAGTAGAAAAACCGTGTGAATGTTATACGTTGCACTTATATTTCAAATGTATGGAAAAATGTATGGACTGTTTGTAGAAGAGGGAGTAGTATGTTAGGTAAAAGAAAAGGGAGTAGAGAAAACCATGTGAACATAATATGTTGCGTGGTAAAATGCATTGCATAAAAACTTTCGCCATGAAAACACTTAGATATGTCAATCTTCATGGCGATCGGTCAATCTGTTTTGGAGTTTACTCACTCTTAAACATACAATATGTAGAGGCGTTGGTATGTATGAAGTTGATAAACGATAGGAAATACCATGTGAATTGTTACCTAAAACGAACGTCAGTAGAGAAAATAGTATGAATGCAATACGTTGTATTTCTTTTCATACATATAGCAAATTGTATGAATTGTATGTTTAAGGGGGAGTAACGTAAGAAGACTGATTGTGTCTCGTAAAGAAGAATTAGTAGAGGAAATCGTGTGAATGTATTTCGTTGCATTTATATTTCAATAATAGAAAATTAAATGAATTGTATGTTGAAGGGTAAACAGAGGATACATGAATGTGCTACGTAAAAAAAAGCTAGTAGAAAACCATTTGAAAGTAATATAGTGTAGTAAAATTGTTAATATGAAAAGTTTCTCTATTAAAGAAAAATATATATACGTGCCGAATTTCGCGGTGATCGATTAAACGGTTTTAGAGATTAACAGTTACATATACACAAACATCCAATTTGTATATATGATAGAAATTGTTTGTAGAAGAGTGAGTAGAGAAAGAGATGCGAATGTGTTACCTCAAAGTAAGTAAAGAAACCACTGTGAATGTAATATGCAGTATTCCTATTTCAAACATACAGAAAATTGCATGACTGTTTGTAGAAGAGTGAGTAGAGAAAGAGATGTGAATGTATTACCTAAAAGTGAGAGGAGAAAACAGTGTGAATGTAATAGCACTTCTGTTTCAAACATACAGAATTTGGTATTACTTATTTTAAAAGTGGGGGTAAAATTGATTTTTGGTGTAAAATCATGTTTTCCATGGAAAATTGTTTATAGAAGTGTGTGTAGAGAAAAATATGAATGTGTTACCCAAAAGTTAGTAGAGAAAACACTGTGAATGTAATATGCATGTATACAAAAATTTAACCAGATCTTTAGAGCCGTTTCTGAAATACCGGGAATATGCCTATATACAAGAATTGCACTGTAGAAGCGGGAATAAAAAATGTTATTTTTTATGTAAAATCGCGTTTTTTCGGGAATTACACGTATATAGATGAACTTAGAATGAAAAACCCTGTCTGAATACAACATTTGATCGAAATCGTTAGAGCCGTTTCCAAGTTGCGCGGAATTAAGCAAGAATTGCTCGTTTAAATATATAAGATAGTATCTGTGCATTTTGACACCTTGCTATATTCTCCATATATATTATTATTGAACATATTTATAACTGTGGAATAATGTACACACAATGTACACAAAAGAGTTTGAAAATATACGTAACAGTCATACTTTACAACTAAATGTAAATATCTTCTTACACAAATTCATAACAATTGAATATTCTCGACTCTCACGTATACAATCATTACACTCCATCTGTATATAAGAGCTGACCTCCGCTGCCGCTGGAGGGGAGGTCCGAAGCTACAGGGTAACTACACAAGGGCGCGCAGCCAACTACTTACTCCAAATTAACCACTCACTCCAATTCTCCTGCAGTGAAAGCTCAGGACAAAATACGCCCTAGGACAGTGCTTAAAGCGTCCTAGGAACACTGGGCCACGGTGTATAAGGTGGCACCAACCCATGTAGCGACCATGACTTCCCTTTTTGTTAAATTTACCATTATATGAGTGTCATTTTAATTTTTATTAAATAGGGCCCATTGGCTCAAACAAGTTTTGGAAGCTTCTTATAGTTTTTATGCAGCTGGAGCTTTAACGGTAGCCAGTAACACTGTAAAACACTAGCAATAAGTGGAATAAAGTTTCTATAACACGCTGTTAGTACAAATAAACCCTGCTTCTGGCGTCCTAAGAACACTGGGCCACGGTGTATAAGGTGGCACCAACCATCTAGTGCCCATGACTTCCCTTTTCTAAAATTTACCATTATATGAGTGTAATTTTAATCTATATTAAATAGGGCCCATTGGCTCAAACAAGTTTTGGAAGCTTCTTATAGTTTTTATGCAGCTGGAGCTTTAACGGTAGCCAGTAACACTGTAAAACACTAGCAATAAGTGGAATAAAGTTTCTATAACACGCTGTTAGTGCAAACAAACCCTGCTTCTGGCGATAGATCTTACATTTACGTAGTTATATCAAGCGGAGGTATTTATCGATTACTGTAACAGAGAACTGTTTGAGTGGCTTCGGAATGAAATCTTCCAATACATTCAACCTTTTCCTATCCAATAATGTAATCAATACATATTATATTTAAAGTAATCTTATGTTGCGAATAGGAAGGAGATTGAAATCCGAGCGATACAGCTTTATATCTCCACTTCTAACCCCTTCAGTGTCATAAATGAATATTTTAGTGTGAAGTTTACGTTTGAGAGTTAACAACTAAACTAACAAACGTGGAGGTAAGAGTCGTTTGGGCTTTCTAGATACGGCGCACTACACTGTATATTATGGTCAGGAAAAAAATAAATTAAAACTCCTAATTATAACCCTGGCACCTAATTACTTAAACCAGGTCTAATATGCTAACGTTTAACATTTATTCATTCTACATATTTATACATGGAACACTATACGGATATATTTATGGAAATAAAAATGTTAAACAACATGTATTAGTAACGATATATAAAATAAAGAGTGTATAAAACATAAAAGAGAATACATAAAATATTAAATAAAATAAAAATTATATAATGGTCTAATCTATATTAAAATTAAATTAAACTAAAATTCTCTGAAAACAAAAAATAAAAACACAAATGTAAAAGTTCACATATACAAATATCACCCTCACAAAGCTATAAATACTAATAAACCACAACAACAACAAATCATTAAACACAACCATAAGGCAATGTAATTTATACATCAATTGATACAAATAAATGTTATACAATATATAAGAATTTGTACGAAAAAGTCAACAAAACATTTTAAAAAATAATAAAAATCATAATCGTTATAATGATAGATCAAAAGAATATTAATAATTTAATATGTCTATTGATTGGATGTTAGTGTAAGGTGTTTTTATTTATGTATTTTAATTATTTAAGTTCAGATGTAGTCTAGATGCTCTTCAGTTGCATTAAACTATTCCTTCACATATTTCGATCCTTTGGGGAAATTCCTGAATGTTGAAAGTATAGATTGCTTTATAACTTGTACTGTAATATGCTTATTGTTTTATTGAAGGAAGAAGAAAATTGCAGTAAGACGCAAACATCAAGATAAATTTAATCTGATAAAATTTTAAACCAACTATAGCGAATGTTTTAAAATGGTTAATGCTACAAAAAGTTCTTGTTATAACTAAACCACATATTTGAATGAGACGTACATTTACACCATTGTAAGTTTGTGTGTTTCGTGACTCTGCGGTTGCAGCAAGTAATAATGAAGAGGTTCCTCGTAACAAACTCAAATCGACTGCAATGTTGTCGAGTGTTCTGATTCGGGCTTCTGAACTGCCGTGGCTGGAGTGAACTGGAGCCTGTTCTGGAGCTCTATGTTCAACTATATGTTCTAAAAGTGGATGGTCAGCAACCCTTAAACTACATTTTGAAAAAAAAAAGATCCTCTAGCTTAAACTACTCTTTACATGGAAAACCACGAAAATTTAGAATTTTTCAAAAATGGCTCCAACGATTTTAATTAAAATGGCATTTGTTTAAGATTTTTTTATGGTAAATTAAATGTATTTTTAGGTGAACCATTTCGGAGATATTGCTCGTTATTTGTGTGAGTTTTGTAAAGCTTTTCTCAAACGGAAGATGGTTATTCACTTCATTATCTCTTAGCCGTGCAAAGAGAAGAGAATTTCAAAGCCTTCATACGCGACCTGCTTTAAAAGATTTGACTATCGCTCAACACCTACTATATTCCCATATTCCCCTTGTAGCTACAAGGAAATTAGCAATGAGATAATTTCTCCAAATGTTTATCTCGATCAATATGAAGAAGATATAAGAACAAGAGTTTGTACGGATAGTTGGTACAAGAGAAGAGAAATTCATGTGAGTGGAATACATCAGATTTTTAATGCTGTTTTAACCACTGCAAACCTTCAGTTGTTTTCCGTGATATCATGAAAGGAGCATGAAATAGGCTGAGAAAGTAAACATCGCACTATATGATCTCCCACATAGGAATTTCATATTTCAAGGATTTTTGATACTTTCATAACGAAACCATCTTGAAATAATAATTACACGTACTATGTATGAAGGGCCGAAATAAATAATCACATCTGTAATGATAGACAGGATATTACTCTTAGATATATTATATGGATATGAAATGCCTGTCCCCGTGGATAATTAATGTAATTAACCCTCATGTTGATAACAGCGATGTCATTTACATAAACAACTGGCTGCTATCTGCTGGTGATATAGGATTCATTGCTTACATAAACAAATGTATAATTTACTATTCTGATTATTCCAGTAATCTCCAGTTTATGTTAATTATCAGGGACATTGATATCAGATGCATTTTATCTCTATTGAAGTTGAACGCTTCACTATAGGGAGGTTAAACTTCCCATTAGCGACCAAATTATCTTTTCCCCCGAAAAGAATTAAAATCTGACTGTCATATCCTATAGGTATTGGTTTAATGACACAGTAGTATTCTTTATTTAATTTGGCAACACTGGGGGTTAAAACTCCATCTTCAAATGAGCACACTAGCTCTGAGTGATATACAAAATTATAAAAATACAACAACATAGTTTTATTAGTCACAAATAATATGAACACGATTTTACAGCACTCTAATGTAAATGTAAATTTAACGTTGTCTTTTATTTATATTTCACCTTGTACCTATATTATTTGTTTCATTTTATGTGTTGAAATGTCAAAAAAAAATAATTTTTCAAAAAATTCAACAGCAATATGGTTTCTAAGTTCATGCAGTAATTTTGCTTTATCCTGAGATGCCAAGGAATCGTTAGGTCGTGTTTGTGAATATTCTGGGTCTATGTTTCTCCATAGCTGCTGCAATAATGATGACTGCAGCTTGTGATGTTCAGTTGTTTCTTGCATTTCACTGTTCTATTGTTGGTCAGCATGGACAAGTTTCTGACAACAAAGTGAACGGTTACACAAATAATAAGAGTGATGTATTGCAGTTCCAATATCACGTTTCAAATTCAAGTAATTTTAATGTTACATCTTGTCATGTAAAAACTGCAGGATTGGAAGTGGCGCGTTAGTGAAGATAGTGTAAGTAACTGAACTGCACTAATTGGGGATGTGAACACAAAACTATATTTGAGAAATGGAAAACAAGTCGCTCCTGGCTTTCATCAAAACGTTTTGTGAGACTTATAAAAATACAAATCTCCGAATACAAAACCACGCTGCACTTAAAGACACTAAAATGCATATTGCCGCTACTGCTGACGTCACCGCTGCTGCTACCATTATTGCCATAAATATAACACAATGTAACACAATAATAATGTAATATGATACGATATAATACTGATATGATATGGTACTGTTGTACTCTAGTGAAAAAAGGGAATATATTGTTTGTAATTAAGTTTTGCTAAGGTTTTGCACAAACGAGGACAATGGGCGTTAATGGATGGTGCAGGAAGTTGGAAAACAGAAACATTCTGTGAGTTACTTGAACATTTTATCATGGAATAATGCTTTACCATCAGCTACATGTAAACAGTAGCTGTTTTAAAAGTTATTTAAATCACTGATTCTGGAAAAATCTCAAACCTCAAACTGCCTTTGAAATGGAAGGAAACATATTATTCATTTTCTCAAAGTAGCCATAAGAAAGAAATACAGTGTAAGATAAATAAAGTTGTGTGTCCACAATTATTTCGAACAATATTTACATTTTGTTGTTTAATGACGCTGTCAATTGGCAGGATCACATCGGGTAGCCGGTGTGACCAAATTTCGTCCCGCAGGAGTTCTTTTACATGCCGATAAAATCCACTGAGCAAACCCGACTGAGATATTCAGAATGAAGAAGACATGTAGGCTTTTCCCAGAAACCTAGGATGTCCATTTTATTTTTTATAAAAATATTTTAAACGTGTATTTTAATCAAAATTGTTACACTCATGTTTGAGGAAATAAACATTTTGTATGTATTTTCGATATAAAAGACACTTTGGAGTGAGGGGTTTCCTTTATAACCTTCCTGCAACATTCTTAGAAGATAATTAACAAGTTTCATTTTCTCAAAATAGTTTTAATGACTGAAATTTAAACCATATGTTTTAAATGACAATTCTCTATGAATTACATATTAAGTCTTGCTTATAGTAATCGATATTTTTTATACTTCTCTACGCCTGAGCATAACAAATAGAAAAGAAAAGTTTACTGCCTGAAAATATAGATGTGCTTAAGTTAGAAGTTTTATTTTCAATAAATAAATTCCTCATTTTAACCTTTTCCGATGTATTCGTTGCTGTTGTCTTGTATTTCCGATACTCTATCCTGATATTTCTCAGTGTGTTTAAAAAATGCAGTTTATGTCAATTATCAGATGCATTGGTACGAGATTCCACAATTCTTGCTGAAGAAAAAGAACGCATTTTATCTCTGATGAATTTAAATACTTCACTATCAGTCTAAATGCAGGTTATTCTTTCTAAATCGGCAAAGAAGGTCAAAACTAGACCCACATTACTTTCTGTTCGTTTGAACTGGTTAAACATTGTTATCAGGGATGCATCACTTACCTGTATGTTTTAAAAGTTATTAAAGACGATGATACTGTCTCTGACCCCAAACTACATTTTACATGGAACGTAGCTGAGTAGCTTTTTCCAGTTTGCAAAATAACGAATAAGTGAAATTGAATAACAAAGAAATACGATGGGAGATAAATGAACTTAAATAAATCATCCCTGGGTGTTCATAGACAGTCACCCAATCTCGTATTTAGATAACACAACTAGGATAAATAAAAGTCATCCAGAATATAAGCTTATAAATTTCGAAATCACCATTTAAGTGCAGTATAGTATCTGTGTATTTTCAGAACATGCTATATTCTCCGTATATATTATTATTGAAGATAGTATAATTATAAAATAATGTACACAAAAGGTAGAACAAAAGTGTTTGAAAATATACGTACAAGCCATACTTTACAACTAAATGTAAATATCTATTTACAGAAATTTGTAACAATTGAATCTTCTCAACTCTCACGTATGCAATCATTACACTCCATCTGTATATAACAGCGGGTAGTAGCTGCCGTTGGAGGGGAGGTCCGAAGCTACAGGGTAACTACACAAGGGCGCGCAGCCAACTACTCCAAGAAAACTCCACTTGAATCTTCCTGCGGCGACGACGTCCAGACCTTGTAGCGGCGCGAGGTCTGCGTCAAGCCCAGGACAAAGACGTCCTAGGATAACGCCAGAGGAGACGTTGAGAACTTGTAGGGCTGGCAAGGACCACGTCAAACCCTCGGCATCCTAGGAACACTGGGCCACGGTGTATAAGGTGGCACTAACCCATGTAGCGACCATGACTTCCCTTTTGTAAAACAAAGTTATTGATACAATTACTGTTATTTCACTTTTTATTGATTCATTTACTCATTTAGGATCTGAAATTCTTCTTGTTATAATCTTTATGCAGTGAAACTAAAGGTAGAGCTTTTAGCTCCACTCACACTATAAATTGAAGATTATAACACTGGTGGAATAAACTTTTTGTTCCACTCCATTGTTACCAACCTTGCTTCTTACCATGTAACTTACACTTACATATATTAAATGGAGGACTTTATTGACTGGTGTAATAGACGATTAATTGGATGACTCCAGAATGAGATATCCTTTTTCTGCAAGAGGAATTAATATTACAAATTATTAGAATTTCAGAGTCAGTCTCGAAATTATTCAAGTGAACACTATTAGCAATAGTACTAATTAAGATATATTTTTATATATAAACTTACTGCTAAGCTTGTCTGTTGAACAATTTTGTTATTTTGTTATTTAACCGTCTTTTGATTTTTTTGAGTTTGGTGTTCTCACTCACACACACACACACACACACACACAACCACACACACACAAACAAACTCACACACACACAACCACACACACACACAACCACACACATACACACACAACCACACACACATACACACACACCAACACACACACACTCACACACACATACACACACCAACACACACACTCACACACACAAACACACTCACACACACACAACCACACACACACAACCACACACACAACCACACACACACAAACACAACCACACACACACAAACACACTCACACACACAAACACACACACACAAACCAGGAATTTGTCTGAAAAACGCATCTATTTTGTTTCATTTTTACTTTCTCTACTACGTATTGGAAGTAGAGGAATTATATTCCATTTCCGATATATTCGTTGCTCTTGGTTTAAGTTTCCCAACAGTGTTAGTGTTTGAACTGGTCATGTGGTATTCTTTTGTCTTAGCGATCTCTTAAAAAAAAAACATTGAATTTAAATGTCAAGACGTATAAATATTTACTAATTGCTTCGTGGTTCGTATCCTCTTTATGCTCACTTTCCACTTGGCAGCCACATTCAAAGTCCGAAATTACTTACTGCGCTTGCGCCTAGAGTAGTTTCAAAATAGCCCACTAGATTTCACTGCATGACTAGCAGACGATTTTCACATCTGCCAACATTGCTTTTTACACTACACTAGCTCTCGTTGCCGACACATTATACACAAATGCACTCACTCGCGTCGTTGCAGCCACAGACACACACCGCTATCGCCTAGCGCAACTCCATACTATTGTTGTGGATTCTGTACATTATTATTTTGCTCATTGTGTACATTATTTTGCTCTTACTCACACAGATATATCGCTAGTGCGAATTATTGTGTACATTATCCTTATTGCCTTGTTATACTGGGTCCACGATACGCTGGCTCGTTCTTTATTATTATATTATTTTATTATATTATTATTTTTTTAAATTTATTTATTTATTAGGAGGAAACTTAAAACCAAATCATGAAGTTTACATTGAATTTAAACATGAACTTATTAAAAATGTTTTTGGTGCAAAATGACGTTCTTTATGGAAAATTGTTTATGGAAGAGTGAATAGAGATAGAGATATGAATGTGTTACCTAAAAGTGAGTAGAGAAAACGCTATGAATGTAATATGCATGTATACAAAAATTTAATCATACCTTTAAAGCCGTTTCTGAAATACCGTGAGTATATGCAAGAATTGCTCTGTAGAAGCGGGAATAAACAATGTTATTTTTTTATGTAAAATCACGTTTTTTCGGGAATTACACCTATATAGCTGAACTTAAAATGCAAAACCCTATCTGAATACAAAATTTGATCAAAATCGTTAGAGCCGTTTCCAAGTTGCACGGAATAAATAAATAAATAAATAAATAAATATATACAAGAATTGCTCGTTTAAATATGTATGATATATTATATTTATTATATTATTTATATTATCGTTCCAAGTTGCGCGGAATAAATAAATAAATATATATAATATTTATTGCTCGTTTAAATATATATGATATATTATATTTATTATATTATTTATATTATCGTTCTATTCTATTTATTTTATATTATATTATTTTATTGTATTATTATTTAATATTACTATAGTATATTGAATAGTATTATATTATTATATTTATATTACTTTTATTAATTAAGGTTGTTTTTTTCTTCCCGCCCCTAGTGGTGTAACACGGCATCGCATTCCTTTCATAGCATTCGAGTCCTCAACAGGCCCTTGTCTTACAGGAACTGTATGAATGCCTCTTCATTTAAGCACAGAGGCGCCAAATCCAATATACTGATAAACCTAGCCATTGCACTAGTTGCTTCTAAGAAGGTCAACAGCATACTGCCGACTCCCGCAAAAACATTCAAACTTACTATTGGCAACAAACTCCTAGGGACATTCGGCTGTTGGCAGCGCTGCATTAACACAGCAACTTCGGCAAATTTCGTGACCATTCGTACACTGCCGTGTGGGACTTTGCCGAAATTCTGACCAAGTCATCGCGTAAGCTAAACTAAACAATACCTTTATCTCGATTAACATAAAGTAAAAACCTTAGCGGGACTAAATGCCATGTGAATGTAACATCAGATTTTAATTCTTCTGAGTACTTAGCAGACAGAGCAAGTATTTTTTTTTACCCAAAATTGAATACTGAGATTTCGACGCACATGTAGGTCTTGATGCGGCCTGAAATAAAAGGTAGCATTTTAGAAATAGGTGCTGTTTTTTATTATTACTTCATTCAGGGCGCCTCAAAACATATTTCCGGTGAAATCTCGACATCGAAATTTTGGATCAAATGCAATACTTCCGCTACTTACTATTCGTAGTGTGGAATGTAAAAATATAGGGAGATCAATGACTTTAAATTCAGCTCTCGGTGCTTATAGACAGTCACTTATTATTTTGGGTAACACAATTCAGGCAGAATAACTTAGAGATTATGAAATCGCCAATAGCAGTGTTTATAGGTTCATGTTATTAATTACCTGACTGTATTGGATTTGTCTAGATGACCCCTTCACCAGCTTACTATTACATATATTTATAATTCTAGAAAAATGCATAAACAATGTATAACTAAAGTTTTGCAAAATACACGCAAAACGTGCATATCACAAGCATATGCAGATATCTTCTTACACAAATTTATAATAATTGAATACTCTCAACTCTCACCTATGCAATAATTACACTCCATCTGTATATAACAGCGGTTAGCACCTGCCGTTGGAGGGGAGGTTCGAAGCTACAGGGTAACTACACAACGACGCGCAGCAGTGAAAGCTCAGGACAAAATACGCCCTAGGACAGTGCTTAAGGCGTCCTAGGAACACTGGGCCACGGTGTATAAGGTGGCACTAACCCATGTAGCGACCATGACTTCCCTTTTTGTTAAATTTACCATTATATGAGTGTCATTTTAATTTTTATTAAATATGGCTCATTGACTCAAACAAGTTTTGGAAGCTTCTTATAATGTTTATGCAGCTGGAGGTTTAACGGTAGCCAGTAACACTGTAAAACACTAGCAATAAGTGAAATAAAGTTTCTATAACACGCTGTTAGTACAAACAAACCCTGCTTCTAGCGATACAACTTACATTTATGTAGTTATATCAAGCGGAGGTATTTATCGATTACTGTAACAGAGAATTGTTTGAGTGACTTCGGAATGAAATCTTCCAATACATTCGACCTTTTCCTATCCAATAATGTAATCAATACATATTATATTTAAAGTAAACTTATGTTGCGAGTAGGAAGGGGATTGATATCCGAGCGGTGCAGCTTTATATCTCCACTTCTAACCCCTTGAGTGTCATAAATGAATATTTTAATGTGAAGCTTACGTTTGAGAGTTAATAACTAAAATAACAAACGTGGAGGTAAGAGTCGTATGGACTTTCTAGATACGGCGCGCTACACTGTATATTATGGTCAGGAAAAAAAATTAAAAATCTATATAATAACCCTGGCACCTAATTACTTAAACCAGGTCTAACATGCTCACATTTAATATTTATTCATTCTACATATTCATACATGCAACATAATTTACGGATATATTTATAGAAATAAAAAATTTATCCTATATGTATATATATAACGATATATAAAATAAAAAGTATATGAAACATAAAGGAAAATAAAGAAAATAAAAAGTATATAATGGTATAATATATAATAAAATTAATATAAATTATCTCCTCAACACAAAAAAAAAAAAATAAAAACAGAGCTTTAAAATTTCATATATACCAATATCACTCTCACAAAGCTATAAATACTGATAAACCACAACAACAAATCATTCTGCACAACCGTGATGCAAGGTGATTTATAGATAAATTGATAAAAATAAATTTTATACAATATATTTATAACAATTTGTACAAAAAAATAACTAAATATTTTAAAAAACAAGAATAAAACATAAAAGCCATTTTAATGATAGATCAAGAGAAAAAATTACTCCGCTAAAATGTATATGTGCTTAAAACAAGGACTTTACCTTTTATAAATACATTTCTTACTTTAACCATTTCCGATGTATCCGTTGCTTTTGATTTAAGTTCCCAACACTTTAGTTTTGGAAGTACAAAAGTAGTATTAATTTGAGTGTGAGTGATCTGTTTAAATACCAATGAATTTCAAAGTGAGCACATTTAATTATTTGCCTTCGCTTCACGCTCCGTATGTCTCTTGTAGCTATAAACCAATGATTAGTGTAAGCAATTTTGCAAAAGTTTATTTTGATTGACACGAACCAAACACGTTAACGGAAAGGAAATGTCATTTTATTGTAGCATCAGATTTTTACGTGCAATTTTCGTGAGGTGAGTTACAAAAATCTGTATCGAAATTTTAAAAGAAATGCATGTTTTGAGATTCCCTGAACCTAATAAAAATATGTGTAGAGAACGCTCAGTGTGTTCCATCTGTGAACATATCTGAAAACAGCATAAAGATTAGTCAATTACCAAATATGGTATTTCAATTGCCTTTGCATACGACACAAAGATTGATGGACCATGTTTCAAAAAATGTACTCACCACAAACTGCTATTTACATTGAACATTTTTGTTATCTTTTGTTTCCTCACAAAGAGTTCTAATGATTTTGTTTAAGGTGCCGTATATTTAGGATACTATGTAGATCTTGAGTTTTGTGTTAGAACTCTGTGAAGTCGCAGTACTTAGCTACAACTATACTTCTTTTATGGGCCTCCCTTGTATATGTCTTACGATTTATAGTTATAAACACTTAGAAACTTCATTCAGATTTTGATGGAAATATGCTCGACGAAGCCCCATAAAATGAGAAGTAACTTTTTACCTTTTCTACTGGTAAGTAGGGAAAGTATTGTATTCCACCCAAGAATTCGAGGTCGAGATTTCACCAGAATATATGTTTTGAGAGCCCCTGAATCCAAAAAAGGATTTTTAGAGAAAGCTCTGTGTGTGTGTTTGTGTGTGTGTGTGTGTGTGTGTGTGTGTGTGTGTCTGTGTGTGTGTGTGTGTTCCCCACCATTGAGCATTTAAATGTATTACTTATAAACCCTGTCACTATTATAAATTTTGTTTTTTCTATGATATAGTTTTAGATTTTTCAAAATACGCAAATTAATAAACTAAATAAATGATGTATAATAACAAAACATATAGCAGTGTGTGTACGTTTATGTAATATCTCGGTATATTCGACTTCTCTGAATGTTCGCTCCATCATCTTACTATTGAAAATATTTATAAGTGCAGGAAAGTGCATAAGCAATGCAAGAGAAAAGTGTTTCAAAAAATACGTAAAAGTTATATATAACAAAAAGATGTAAATATAACCTTTCGCAAATTTGTAACAATTGAATTCCCTCAACTCTCACGTATACAATCATTACACTCCATCTGTATATAACAACGGGCAGCGAGTGACGTTGGAGGGGAGGTCCGAAGCTACAGGGTAACTACACAAGGCGCGCAGCCAACCACTCCGAAAAAGCAAAAAACCACTACAATTCTCCTGCAGTGAAAGCTCAGGACAAAATACGCCCTAGGACAGTGCTTTAAGCGTCCTAGCACTGGGCCACGGTGTATAAGGTGGCACTAACCCATGTAGCGACCATGACTTCCCTTTTGTTAAATATTTATTCAGATCTATATTTCTGTATAGTAAGATTTTGCCTGTTACGGTTTACGAGTTATTTATAAGTGATCCAGAGTAAACAGGACTACAAGGCTACGGACAGAAAATTCAAGATATAGATTTCATTTGTCATAAAAATATCTTAAACATTTCAAGCTATTTTCAAGAAAATCAAAATGTTCACATTCTCTCCCTCTCTGTGGAATTTTGAAAATATTAGGCGTAAATCTTTTTTTTTCTTTTTTTTTTTTTTTTTCTATAATGTTTATTAACTTTGAAATCTTATATGAAAGTCCTCTATTATCAGGCTACCAATTCAAATATTTTGAACTTGTCTTATATTGCGCAATCATGAGAAAAATAATGTAAATTGCTAACAATGTCGATTGATACATACTATTATGATTGATTGGTTGTGCTGAATACATGTTCTTTCTCTATATACATATAGTGATCAGCAGTAGGAATTAAAATGATGAAAACAGAACGTAACCTGCTTACTGAAGGGTTATTAGGAGGTTCTGATATCCACAAACTTCACTTTACGCATGTACAGAATTAGAATAAGAGTTACTCAGAGAGTTTCACACCGTGCACAGCGTTTGATAAAATGTAAAATAAATACAAAAGTGTAAAAGTAAGTTTATGAAATATGCCAGCAATATCATCATGAACAATACGGTTTAGGCCATGTGGCCTGTTCCGCTCCACACGTTAATTGAACTGATCATGCCAATTTGGTCGGCCTAAGTTTAATGTCTTTCAAGGATGCGACACGAAGATTTTGAAGAAAATTACTCTACCCTAAATTACCTTTTACATGGAACATTTTTCGAAAATCTCGATTTTCTTGAAAATGGCCTTAACGGTTTTGATTAAAGTGCCATGTGTGAGGTATTTTTATGGCTAATGAAATATATATCATGAATTTTCTGACTATAGGCCATGAAGTCGTGTTTACTCAGGTTGACTTTTGCATAACTGGTAAACCGTAAGAGATGTACAAAATGTTTCTCTACAAAATATGTAGATCCTCCTAAAATATACAATTTATGTCGCAATAAACTTTATTGTAGGGTGAACCATTTCGGAGATATTTCTTGTTATGTGTGTGAGTTTCGGAAAACTTAAAACTTTCGTGAAATGGAACATCGTTGTTCATTTTTTATACCTATGTTAAGTATGCAAAGAGAACGGAATCTCAAAGCTTTAAAAGATTTAACTATAGCTCAAAGCCTAGTGTATTCTAATATTCCCGTTGCTGCTACAAGGAAATAAGCAATTTGTACAAATGTTCATCTTAACTAACAAGATGAAGATAATGGAATAAGAGTTTGTAAGAATGGTTAGTACAAGAGTAGAGAAAGTCATGTGAGTGCAACACGTCAGATCTTTTACATGAGCTTCTTTTTATTGTCCCTATTAGTTGTTGGAATTTTGGGACTTTTATGCCTATATGTAATCGTGCGTCCCAAGTAACTGAACTTTTTCACTTGTTCTATTCGCTTTCCATTTATTATGTTTGTTCTGAATGTTGCATTTCCTTTAGAAGCCATTAACTTTGTTTTTTCTGTAGATATTGTTAGGTTAAATTCTGCAGCAGTTGTATTTAAACTGAATAAGACACGTTGTAAATTGTCCTCTGTATCAGCTACAACCACCTGATCGTCGGCAAATAATAAATTATAAGCCAGTAATATTAAAAGAATTGTATTCTATGGGAGTGAATTTACATGAAAGAAATATATGTTACACGTGATTTTCTCTACCCATTCTTCAACACATTATACTCATAAAAGTTTCTGTTTATTTCACGATAATCGACATAAACATTTAGACAAGTGGTTTTATTATTTTTGTAGATACAGTTGTAGAGCCAGTAATAGAGGAAGAGCAATAAACCGTGAGAGGCAGGATATGTGAATAAGGGGCAGAGAAAATGATAGGGAGAGATTATTTCGATGACATGATGGAGTTTTAACATACCTACAAACCTTTCCTTAAGGGTGTTACATAAATTTGCGCGATAATAAGAAATAAAACTTCACCAACAGCAGAAAAACAGAATAAAAATATATTTAAAAGGATATTAATTCAATTTTACATATGTTATCACATAAAATAGTAAAACGTGAATAAACGTAACTCTCACGGAGGAAAGCCTTACTTCACGGTTGCATATTAAACCTGGAAAATCGATGTTTTACACCTTTTCATTTTTACTTTCTCTACTGGTAAGTAGAAGTATTGTATTCCACCCAAAAACTCGATGTCAATATACTTTGAGACCCCCTGAACCCAAAAAAGCATTTTTAGAAAAAGGTCCGTGTGTGTGTGTGTGTGTGTGTGTGTGTGTGTGTGTGTGTGTGTGTGTGTGTGTATGTGTGTGTGTGTGTGTCGGTGTGCTGTGGACAGCAAAACTCAAAAACGATAAGTAGTTTAAAAACCAAAGTTGGCATTTAAGTTTAATGTCTTTCAAGGATGCGACACGAAGATTTTGAAGGAAATAGCACCATCCTAAACTATCCTTTACCTGGAAAATGTTTAGAAAATTTTGACTTTCTTGAAAATGGCTCTAACGATTTTAATTAAAATGTCAATATGTTTCAGATATTTTTATGACAAAGAAATGTATATCTTGAATTTTTTGGCTATAATCCCTGTAGTGGTATTTACTCTGGACTACTTTTGCATAACTGACAAACCGTTACAGATAGACAAAATCTTACTGTACAAAAATGTAGATTTTGCTTAAATCACAATTTTATTCATATCTGAATAAATTTTCTTGTAGGGTGAACCATTTCGGAGATATTCCTTGTTGTGTGTGTGAGTTTCGGAAAACTTAAAAGTTTCGTGAAATGGAACATCGTTGTTCCTCTTTTTTATATGTTAAGTGTGCAAAGAGAACGGAATCTCAAAGCTTTAAAAGATATGATTATCGCACAAAGCCTGCTATATTCCCATACTCTCTTGCACCTGCAAGGAAATAGCAATAAGATAATTTGTACAAATGTTAATCTTAACCTGAAGAAGAAATAGGAATAAGAGTTCATAATAATGCTTAACACAAGAGTAGAGAAAGTCATGTGAATGCAATACATCAGATTTTTTTAAACTGAATTTTAAAACCATCACATAGAACCATCTCTTAGAACACTCACTATCTAACTGTTAAGTCTACTTATTCCTCTATACTTGAATGTAATAATAAAATCACTTCTCCAAATGTTTATGTTAATTATTGTGAAATAGATAGGAACTTTTGAGTATCATGTGTGTTGAAGAATGGCTAGGGAAGGTAATAATAACGTATCAATTTTTTTTTTCTTGTAAACCTAGTTTGTTCTTCTTTCACACATAATTTGATATTCCTGTAATTATAAGTCTAAGTCAAGATCATAATCAATATTAACATCGCATTCTAAATAGTTACATTATTTTTCCTATTGTATTATGTTATCATTTATTACAATTTTGTTGCTAATAGGGTTATTTTTATGCATGCAATTCTTTTAGTATTTTCTATTGAGATATTAAGTTTATACCGCTAACATATTATACTGAACATATATTGTTATACTCTCCTGGTCTATCAACATAACAAACAGTATACTGCAACGTATCTGAAAGTGTTTTATCGCAATATGCTCCATTTTACCTGTTTGGCTCATGAACTGCAACATGTTGCTGAAGATATTAAAGCTAAGTTTCTCCAATAATTTCAGAAACAAAAAGGTTTTTCTAAAATCTTCATACGAGTGCTCTCTTACAAGGAGCACTCTTACCAGAGATACTACTGTCCCCGGAACCATTATTAGCGAGGTGGGGAACATGGATAGAGCAGGTAATTTCTGTAATAACCATCTAGATGATAAAAGACTTGTGTATTCTTTTGTTCTTCAAAGTGCTCTATCTATTTGTGAATCCCAAGCATTAAAAATACATCATTCATTTCAGAATTATTTGTGTAATTTTAACAATTTGTAATATTAATTCCTTTTGCAGAGGAAGTGGCATTAGTATTGTTTATATTGTTGCATAGGAAAAAGTTGAATGTATTGAAATATTTCATTTCGGAGTAATTCAAACGGAGTGTTATAGAAAGTTTGTTCCACTGAGTGTTAGAATTTTCAATTTATAGCGTAAATTCCACCTTCAGTTTCGCTTGCATAACGCATACTTCATAATTTGTTTGAGTCAATGAGTTCTAAGTAATAAAAATTATAATAACACTAATATAAATATCAATAAAAATTTAGCAAAAAAAATTTAACAAAAGGGAAGTCATGGTCGCTACATGGGTTAGTGCCACCTTATACACCGTGGCCCAGTGTTCCTAGGATGCCGAGGGCTTGACGTGGAACTCGCCCCACCTACAAGTTCTCGACGTCTCCTCTGGCGTTGTCCTAGGGCGTATTTTGTCCTGAGCTTTCGCTGCAGGAGGATTCAAGTAGTTATTTGGAGTAAGTAGCTAGCTGCGCGCCCTTGTGTAGTTACCCTGTAGCTTCGGACCTCCCCTCCAACGGCACCTGCTGCCCACTGTTATATAGAGATGGATACCCAGGGTTGCATCCGTGAGAGTTGGAAATATTCAATTTTTACAAATTTATTTAAAATGGTATCTGCGTATGCTTGTGATGTATATGTTTCACGTATATTTTGAAAAACTTTTGTTTGCAAGGCATATACATTTTACTACAGTTACAAATACGTTTAATAGTAAGGTGACGCAGGAAATATCAAACAAGTTGAACATAGGGGGATTTTACATGCGCAGGCGCACGCCGCTGTACACTTACATGGTGATATTAATACCTATAAGTGCATATTGTGGATCAGTTTTACTTACTACTAATTGTGTTAGTTAAAATAATTAAAAGTCTTCTATAAACTAGGAAAGGGAATTCATTTTACCCTCATTTATGTCTCCCGTGTACCTTTTATATTTCATGTAATAATTATTTTAATAAATTAGAAAGGTAACTAGATATGTTCCAGGTAAATGATGGTAGAGTTAGTAGAGCTTCTTTAGAATCATCGTGTCCTGTAGCTTTTAAAGTGTAGTTCCCACTTACTGGTATGTTATAGGATACTCAGCCAATTCATAGAAAACATAACCTAGTTATAGACTTGAGGTGAAGGGTTCAAATTCATCAGAGATATAATGCGCTTCTTCTTCTTCTTCTTCTGGAGCAAGGGCTGTAGAGTCTGATAGTAATGTTACATATAATTAATATAAAATGGAGAAGACTCTGAATGATCAAGGTAGTAAATTACACAACTTTTAATGCAAGCTGTGAATCCTACATCACGCCATATGTAAATGGCGTCGTTGTCATTAAAATGATAGTTCATTGTCATTAGTCATCGGCGAGAACATCCACTTTATATTCATTAAATGTATGCTATAGTAATATTTTGTCTGTCATTTCAGATTTATTTATTTAAGTGCTTCCTACTAATGCACGTAAGTGTAGATTATTTGAACATGGTTTTGCCGATGAAGAAGTCTTTATCAGCAATCCTTGAAATCTGACATTTCTACTTGAAATATCATACAAGGCTATCTTTACTTTCTCTACTGCTTATGCAACTAACATCGGGGAAGTTTATATATTTTGTGAATCCAGAAATAAATAAAAAACGTCTGATCTGTTACATTTAAATCGCTTTCTCTACCCACAAGTGGTATTTTTCCCATTTGATTTTTTACGGTTCTACAAAGTGTTCTCAACAACCTTAATCATGGTGCTGCTTCATGCTAACTGAGATAAATTGATATAGAAACAGTTTCTTTATACATTTCATTTGAGGTACCAAGGCATACTCAAATGTTTTCTAAGAAGTCCTTATATATTGACCTTGAAGTTCTATGCTCTTCCCATTATATCTCAATTTAAGGTTGCAGCAGTGGCGGCTCGCAGTCAAAATTTTAGGGTAGGCAAAGTGTAACAGTAACAACAAACTACAACAACAATAATAATAACAACAATAACAACAACAACAACAACAACAATAATAATAATAATAATAATAATAATAATAATAATAATAATAATAATAATAATAATAATAATAATAATAATAATAATAATAATAATAATAATAATAATAATAATAATAATAATAATAATAATAATAATAATAAACCCCGTTTATCCGAAATATAGGGGGCGAAGTCATTGCGGATAACGCAAACAATATATTGTTTGGTTGTTTAATAAGAGCAGAGTGAATGAGTGTGGCTTACGGACGAATTACCGCCAAAACTAAAATCACGAGTGTCAGCAGACATTTTTCCAGGGGGGGGGGCACATGTTGGAAATTTGCAATCATATAATATTAAATCATTATTTTACTGTCAAAATTTATAGTATTTGTTGCAGATAACCGTATTAATTTGTGCTAAACAAAAATTGTTCTTTACATCAAAATTAAAATAATAGTTTAGAAGTCAGTAACTGACTGCACATTAAGTTCACCAACTTCCAAGGGGGGGGGGCGTGGCCCCCCTTGCCCCCGTTTCGCGACGTCCATGACTAAAATAGATTAAGAAATTGAAAAATTGTCTGACTGCAGCTTTGTGTTAAATAGCTAAAACACTCCTCTTTTCATTGTCAGTGCGCCGCGAAAGCGAAATTTGTAATAGTTCACTAATTAAGTCCGTCATACTGGTATTACACAGAGATAACGACAGATTCAGATCTCTGAGATCTTCGTTCGTGGAGTATGGCTGTTCGGAAAATGTCGCATAAATTCGGATTTGGGCAGGCAAGTGTTCGGACTGCTGGCCATCGCGTCTACGCATGCTCGGAGTGCATATACAGACCGAATGTTTCCTTATCCCTGTTCAAGGGCCTCGTACTGGGGAAAGGGGGCCGGGCAGGCAGAGGTTAAGCTAGGCTGCTCTCCACTACCCAGGTTCCATGCGTATCATTTCTGCCGCGCGTTTCAAACACGCAGCGCAGTTTTGATGAATTGGAATTGAGATTAAAGGATTTGACCATGCGCTGGTCATTATAACCGAGAAAACTTTTCTTGAACTGCAATTTAGGGGAAAATGAAGGTTCAAATGATAAAATGCAGAATCATAGTTAAACATTATTTGTTGATGTATTACGATAGGGTAGGCAATGCCTACCCTGCCTACCCTGAGGAGCCGCGCCTGGGTTGCAGTACTTAAAAGTGACCAAAATAATAAAAAGTGTCACCTAATTATGACTGGTAGCTCGATAACACCCCAGGACACAAAACAAACATTTCGTGTCTTGGGGGCAAGTTAATGTTTTTGTCATTTCCTTATACATATCGTCTGACTGAAAAGGTATCATAACCTAACACCAGACATTTTGAACTATTTATCATGTGCATTTCTTAATTATTTTAATCAAAATTGTTAGAATTATCTTCGGGCAGATTTTAAAAGGTAGCTTGGAATGGGAAATTTTCAAGATTATCTGTGCAAGATTTGATCTTAATACAGGTTTGATGTTATTAGACATTTCATTCTTTAATGAAACATTAACACATGTTCACAAACATTAACACATACCCACGCATGCGCACACACACTCTCGTACATCTAAAATGTTCTTTTTTATTTTAGGAGACTTTAAAACCCATATTTCCGTCGAAATCGAATATTCATATTTTGGGTGCAATGACTATAAAGTAATAATCTAATGTTACATTCATATGATATTTTATTGCCACTAACGTGTGTTCTTAATATTAACCGAGAGAAACTTTTGCAAAAATGATTTTATTTCACATTTTTTGATCGGTGTACAGGATACCAAGTTTGAAGAGATAAGCAAATATTTAAATATACTGACTTCAAAAATCAATAGTTACTTGAAAGAGCTCGCTAAGACACAAACCAAAGCTACCTTAGCACTTAAAAAACTGAAGGGTTGGGAAACTTAAACCAAAGCAACGAATATATCGGAAATGGTTAAGGTGACATTTTCGCGCAGTTCGTTTGTCCCTATTTGTTATGTTTCAGTAAATACAAAAAGCTAAACCATTATGGCCAAGGCTTCAAAATTGTTCTAGATAATTATGTTACTGGTGAATTCGTTGTTATTTCGTTAAGTGCATTCTAGTGGAACTTCACATTAGAACAGTTGTTTATGATCCTAAATATGTAAAAGTGGAGTTTTAAAACTGTATAATTTGGCTTTCTGTCTCGTTTGGCAAACATTCCTACTGGTCTAATAAGACCAGGTAGGTATATTCCTATTTTACATAACCCTGAATATCAACGTATAAGATATACAGGTGAAATATTTGTAAAATAACAATATACATTCGGACATGCGCAACGATAAGTCTGGCCTAATTTTCATAGCACCAGTACTAACATGATTAGTTATAACATCACACACTATAACATATGGAAGGCTGTGGCAAAAGTAAATCAACAGAACAAACCTAACAATAATTTTATTTATTAAAACACACACACACAAAACATGATACAACAAGATACAAAAGGTTTGGCCAAAAAAGTTGGACTGTGGGACATCGGCTTAATGCTGCTGTAAACAAGAACCTGTTGTCGTTCGTTCTACTGTATGTTTGCTCACCATTCCTCCAACACTCATCTATTAATTCCTGGAAATCTATGACTAAACTCTAAGGAAAATGGGAAATGATCCTCGTTAAAGAACAATTCCCATCCTGCAGTCTTGGATAACGTGCGACATCAGCCATGTTTATTTTTTGGTAGCCTGAATACCTTCCACCCACTGAACTCCCGTAAAGGAAGCCGCGGTCGTCTAGACCCCAGTTCTGAACGAACACGTTCCGCCTTAGGGTCAGTCGCACGCTGTCAGTAATCATCACCTACTGACACATTTTTGGCAGTAATGCGAATTACACCTCTTGCTTTTCTTGTTTCTTTTTCCGGATCAGTTTCTCTCGTGACCAGAGGGCGGCGGATGGTCCAGACGGGAGGGACACTTTCTCAACTGTTTGCTGAATCACTCAGTTCGGTAGAGCACATGTTACCAGATGTCACATGCGTAGGTAACAAAGATACTCCTTCTGGTGTAGAAACGCATCCAATTGATTACGAAATATCCTCCAGAGAGTATCTCAGCGACTTTTTCACAACTCAATTGCTTGTGTTTATGGTTTAGAATTGTGAAAAAGTTAACTGAAAATTGGGAAATATATTTGGTATAATGACAGAATTATCTGTAGTAATACCATAAGTATCATGTAACGATAATTATCCCTTCTTCTTCCTCTTTACCTGATTGCCCGGCCCGTATGGAGGGCTTACGCCCACCTTCAAGCCTATGCCTAAGGTCAAATGCCTGTTGGGAAGCAGACGAACCTATGAACCGGACAGATGAAGACCTGGAAGCGGGTGGTCAACCAAGCACCAGGTATGAGTGAGGAGGAACGTTATATGAAATGCAGGCGAAATAGATGAGAGAAAGTCGTGTGAATGTGACACGTCAGACTTTGGTTGAATCAGAGGATCTCAAAACGCGTACTTCTTCTAAAATCTGGATTTAAGGCACACTGGAACTTAAATGTGACGTTTCTATACTTTTATAGGTGTGACATTAATACTTTGCACACTTATGGGTATTTATATTATAAACTACCACTAAAATGTGTTTAATACTTTTGAAGAAATGAATTATTCAATCTATTTACAATGCGAAACCACCTTAATATTCAAAATACATCAAAAACTAAAATATCAAAGCAGTTTTCTTATTTCATTACCCTTAATTGCCCAACAAACACCATCAATCTGTGGCAGGAAGAAAAAATAATTACTTCTAAAGTAATTCAATTCTTTGCTTTGATCCATATAGAAAATATTTTTAAAACTTTATTGTGTGTTTATTTTTTTAAAGCTAAACAAACTTCTAGATTTTGAAACCAAAGACAATTGTTGGAAAAATTCTAGGAGAATGACACAAAACTTAATGTGCGTGTGTATTAAAAATGTAAAACCAAATTTTCTACACACATGCATCATCATGAGTCAGAAAAGGCGGAGGTCTTTTTTACTTTCTCTGCTACGTGTAGTAAAGTAGAGGAAGTATTGTATTCCACTAAAAAATTCGATATTGAGATTTCACCTGCAATATGTCTTGGGGCCCCCGAATCCAAAAAAGCATGTTTGAAAAACATCCGTTCGCATCCGTGTGTGTATGTGTGTGTGTGAGTGTGTGTGCGCGCACGCGCGCGCGCGCATGTGTGTCTGTCAGACTGTGGACAGTATAACTCAAAAACGAAAAGTCGGTTAAAAACCAGACTTGGTGTTTAAGCTTAATGACTTTCAAGGATGCGACGCGAAGATTTTGAAGAAAATTCCTCCACCCTAACTTGTGCTTCATATGAAAAATTTTTCTAAATTTTTTATTTTCTTGAAAATGGCTCTAACGATTTACACGAAAATGTCATTAAGTAGACGAGCTGTTTTCTGTATGTAATGGGAAAGTAAAGGTGTTGATGCAAGAAACAGAGAGACACATGGAGACTATTCACCAGACCTGGAGTGGCCCCTATTGCCTTACCTTGACGAACACGTTGCGTCACATTTGCAACAATGTGACAGTCTGTATTGATTGTTCGGGGATGTAGAAATTGGCGCGCTCATAAAGAGACTGACAACAACTGTCAGGGTTAGCCATCGGAATTTAGGTCAAGCTTTTCACTAGTAAAATGAAACGTCATCTGTTACATGTAGTTTCACTCAGTGTATAGCAAGTGCAAGGCTACAGACAGCTGGAGTTATTAATTACTGCCATTAATGGACAAGCTGATGACCTTGAGGGGTCATGTGTGCTGATTTCTATTTATGCTACTGAATTGCAATTATATTTAGTCACACATAACTAGTTGGTTCAGTCAAATGTGAAATGGTGAACGTTAAAAATCTGAGAAGTTTAAACTTCTAAATATTGCACACAATTAATTTTTACTTTCTCCGCTAGTAGAGGAAGTATTGTATTCCACCCAAAACTTCGATGTCGAGATTTTACCAGAAATGTATGTTTTGAAACCCCCTGAATCCAAAAAAAAGCGTTTTTAGTGTGTGTGTGTGTGTGTGTGTGTGTGTGTGTGTGTGTGTGTGTGTGTGTGTGTGTGTGTGTGTGTGTGTGTATGGGTAGCATAACTCAAAAGCGAAAAGTTAGTTATAAACCAAGGTGGGTATTTAAGTTTAATATTTTTCAAGGATGCGACATGAAGAATTTGAAGAAAATTGCTTCATCCTGATCTACCCTTTCCATGAAAAATTTTTCGAAAATTTTGATCCTCTTGAAAATGGCTCTAACGATTTTAAAATGCCATATGTTTGAGATACTTTTATGATAAATGAAATACATATCTTGAATTTTCTGGCTATAGCCCCTGTAGTCGTATTCACTCTGGATGACTTTTGCATAAGTGGTAAACTGTAAGAGATAGACCAAATCTTACTGTACAAAAAATGTAAATCTTGCTAAAATACACAATTTATGTCGCAATAAATGTTCTTATAGGGTGAACCATTTCGGAGATAGTCCTTGTAATTTGTGTGAGTTTTAGAGAACTTATACTTCTGTCAAATAGAACATCGTTATTTAATTTTTTATATGTTAACCGTGCAAAAAGAATGGAATCTGAAAGCTTTAAAAGATTTGACCATCACCCAAGGTCTACTGTATTCCCATACTTTCCTTGTACCTACAATGAAATAAGCAATAAGATAATTTCTGCAAGTGTTTATCTCAACTAACATGAAGTTATAGGAATAATAGTTTGTATATTTCAATTTAAAGGATTTTTGTCCCCCATTAGCACAAATAGTTGTGCTTAATGCTGTTTTTATCGTGTTTTCAAATATGTATTAGAAGTTCCTTCATCTTCAACAGCTTCTTTTTGTTTAAATTTCGAACTTTTTAAATAAACTATGGAATCTTCTTCAAAACAATACAAAGATAGGTACTTCTCGTAATCGTCATTATCAATTTGAACAAAATTGTTTTGTAACTTAGGTTGTGTTCAACTCAATACACGAATAAAATGCAACCTACTTGATCATAGAGTTTATAATCAAATTAATATTATACTACGGTATTTTGTTTTAAGTAATGAAGTTGCTGTGCATATTCTATGACGTACTAGCAATGAATAACTAAGTAAATTGAAGAAACAGGAGAGAGTAAAATATAGGACAGAAAAGGAGAAAGTGTGAGAGACAGTAGGTAATGGAGAAAGAGCGATAAAGCCTGCGAGAGAGAGAGAGCGTATATGAATAAAGGGCAGACAAAGTGATAGGGAGGAATTATTGCTATGATGTAATGAAGTTTTAACATACCCACCACCCTTCCCTTAACAGTATTACATAAATTTGCACCTCAGCACTGAAATAATAATTTCCCAACAACCAAACAGAGTAAAAATATATTCAAAAGCATTCTTCTCTCAGTTTACAGAAATATATTCCTATATAAATTAATAAAACGTGAAAAACCTTAACTCTCACGGAGGAAAGCCTTGCTTCACGGTTCTATATTAACCCTGGAAAATCGAGCCGTGGTGGGGAGGTCCGATGCTACAGAGTTCAGCGGCGAGCATAGTCTCGTGCGGCTCCCTCCCGCCTCCGCCGTCTCCGCAGCCACAACAATAGAGGGAGCCGTGCAGTTCCGAATCTTATCTCATGTAGCGACCATGACTTCCCTTTTGTTTTACACCTTTTCGTGTTTTACCTTACCATACGCTGCGAATTGTTACATAATCTCTTATTTTAATTAAAATTACTCGTGGAATTCAATTTCTTTTTCAAAATCGCTTCTTACTTAAAATACACAGGTATCTCAGTAACAATCAAGGCGGGATAGGAAATGTAAAAATTAAATAACATCTGGCGTTGAAATGATATGACTTTCTCTATTCACTTTAGTACGCTATTCTTACACACACTTATTCATCTGCCCACAGCACGTTAGTCGAGATGAACATTTACAGAACTTGTCTTATTGTACACTTCCTTAGGTACAGGGGGAATAAGGGTATACAGTGGGCTGTTCACTATGAGATAGCTTTGAAATTCAGTTCTCTTTACATATTCAAGAGACGAAAAATGAATAAATAAATAAATAAATAAATAAATAAATAAATAAATAAATAAATAAATAAATAAATAAATAAATAAATAAATAAATAAATAAATAAATAAATAAATAAATAAATAAATAAATAAATAAATAAATAAATAAATAAATAAATAAATAAATAAATAAATAAATAAATAAATAAATAAATAAATAAATAAATAAATAAATAAATAAATAAATAAATAAATAAATAAATAAATAAATAAATAAATAAATAAATAAATAAATAAATAAATAAATAAATAAATAAATAAATAAATAAATAAATAAATAAATAAATAAATAAATAAATAAATAAATAAATAAATAAATAAATAAATAAATAAATAAATAAATAAATAAATAAATAAATAAATAAATAAATAAATAAATAAATAAATAAATAAATAAATAAATAAATAAATAAATAAATAAATAAATAAATAAATAAATAAATAAATAAATAAATAAATAAATAAATAAATAAATAAATAAATAAATAAATAAATAAATAAATAAATAAATAAATAAATAAATAAATAAATAAATAAATAAATAAATAAATAAATAAATAAATAAATAAATAAATAAATAAATAAATAAATAAATAAATAAATAAATAAATAAATAAATAAATAAATAAATAAATAAATAAATAAATAAATAAATAAATAAATAAATAAATAAATAAATAAATAAATAAATAAATAAATAAATAAATAAATAAATAAATAAATAAATAAATAAATAAATAAATAAATAAATAAATAAATAAATAAATAAATAAATAAATAAATAAATAAATAAATAAATAAATAAATAAATAAATAAATAAATAAATAAATAAATAAATAAATAAATAAATAAATAAATAAATAAATAAATAAATAAATAAATAAATAAATAAATAAATAAATAAATAAATAAATAAATAAATAAATAAATAAATAAATAAATAAATAAATAAATAAATAAATAAATAAATAAATAAATAAATAAATAAATAAATAAATAAATAAATAAATAAATAAATAAATAAATAAATAAATAAATAAATAAATAAATAAATAAATAAATAAATAAATAAATAAATAAATAAATAAATAAATAAATAAATAAATAAATAAATAAATAAATAAATAAATAAATAAATAAATAAATAAATAAATAAATAAATAAATAAATAAATAAATAAATAAATAAATAAATAAATAAATAAATAAATAAATAAATAAATAAATAAATAAATAAATAAATAAATAAATAAATAAATAAATAAATAAATAAATAAATAAATAAATAAATAAATAAATAAATAAATAAATAAATAAATAAATAAATAAATAAATAAATAAATAAATAAATAAATAAATAAATAAATAAATAAATAAATAAATAAATAAATAAATAAATAAATAAATAAATAAATAAATAAATAAATAAATATAAATAAATAAATAAATAAATAAAAAATAACGACTTCGTATTTGAGAAAAGTATAAATATTTGGAAATTCAAATCAATAACAAGCAATATTTCAGGAATGGTTAACTCCACAAAACATCTTATTAACTTAAAATTTTATTATTTTTATAATTCTATTTAATTTTATGAACT
The DNA here is from genome assembly GCA_030765045.1 of Tenodera sinensis. Lineage (NCBI taxonomy): Eukaryota > Metazoa > Arthropoda > Insecta > Mantodea > Mantidae > Tenodera > Tenodera sinensis. The sequence goes on from CM060967.1 coordinate 40,181,058, forward strand.
AAAACGTTTGTTTTAAAAACTACATAACACATAACTTTCTTTACTCTTGTGCTAAACAATTTTGCAAACTCTTGTTGCTATACTTTCCTCATATTAGTGAGTTAAACATTTGCAGAAATTATCTTATTGCTTATTTCCTTGTAGATGCAAGCGGATCATGTGAATAAAGTAGGCTTTGAGCGACAGCGAAATCTTTTAAAGCTTTCAAATTCCATTCTCTTTGCACGCTTAACATACAAAAAATTAATAACAATGTTCTATTTATTCTACGTAAGCATGTCTTCCAAAACTCACACAAATAACAAGGAATATCTCAGAAATGGTACACTCTACCTAAAAAAAATATTTATACGTAAATTGTGATTTAACAAGATCTACATTTTTTGTGGTGTAAGATTTGGTCTATTTCTTACGGTTTACCAGTTATATAAAAGTCATCCAGAGTAAATACGACTACAGGGGCTATAGCCAGAAAATTCAGGATATACATTTTATTTGTCATAAAAGCATCTTGAACATAAGAGATTTTAATCAAAATTGCTAGAGACATTTTTAAGAAAATCATTTTCGAAAAACATTCCATGTAGATTAGGGTGGAGCAATTTTCTTCAAAATCTTTGTGTCGCATCGTTGAAAGACTACTACTATATGACTTTTACAGCCCCTTTTGGGCCCCAGCCTCCCTCAATTTTTGCCTCCATTCATCCCTATCTTCTGCTTTTCGTCTCCACATTCGGACTCCCAAAATCTGTAAGGCATCTCTTCTTACTGTATCTTCCCAACGGTTTTTTGGTCTGCCTTTAGGTCTTATATTATAACATTTTCCTTCTAACATTTTCTTGTGCTATGTCAATATCTTTGTATATCTCATATAATTCTTTATTATATCTGTTTCGCCATACTCCATTAACTTTGGTTGGTCCATATACACTTCAAAGTATCTTCCTTTCGAATATTAACAGTTTCTCCTCCATGGCTTGAGTCAATGTCCAAGCCTCACAGCCATATATTAGCACTGGTTTAATTAATGTTTTATATAATCTTATTTTTGTTTTAGGGAATATTATTTTACTCCTAAATATTTTCTGTAATGAAGTATATGCTTTATTTGCTGCTGTTATTCGAGCCTTTATTTCCCCATTTTCATCATTTTTATTATTTATAATTGCTCCTAGATACTTGAAGCTATTAACTATTTCCAGATGGTTTTCATTAGTGCTGGTATTTCTGCTTTTGTTCTCACTACTTCTCTTTTTTAACATGTCCCTTGTGTTCTCTTTATTTATCATAAGCCCTACTTCCTTTGCATTCTCCTCCAATTTTGTGTATATTTCTGAAACTGCATTGTTGGATCTCCCTACTATATTTATGTCATCTGCATATGCTAATAGCTGTACGGATCTGTAATATATTGTGGATTTTACATCTACTGGTAGTTTCCTAATAATATATTCCAGTGTTAAGTTAAACAAGGTGGGTGCCAGCCCATTCCCTTGTTTTAGTCCATTTTCTATATTGAAACTGTCTGTTATGTAGTTCCCAATTTTAATTTGGGCTGCAGTATTATCCATTGTGGCTTTCACTAAATCTTTTAACTTCTCTGGAATTTGGAACTCTTCCATAATATAATATATATTTCCCCTTTCTATGCTGTCATATGCTTTCTGGGAGTCTATAAAAATTTGATGTATCTCTATGTTATATTCCCATGTCTTTTCTAGGATTTGTTTAATTGTGAATATTTGATCCAATGTTGATCTTCAAGGTCATCCTGTCTGGTATTCCCATCGTTGATAGACATTAAACTTAAATACTAAGTTTGGTTTTAACCGAACTTTTGTTTTTGAGTTATGCTGTTCACAGACTGACAGACACACACACACACACACACACACACACACACACACACACACACACACACACAGAGATATATATATATATATTGTGGGGCAGTTTTATTTACTGCTGGTTGTCTTACCCAAAATAATTGAATGATGTCGATAAAGTGCGAAAGAACGTTCATTTTAACGTAATTTATCTCGCCCATGTTTCTTTGTTGTATCTTATTTATACATTAGTTTGATTATGACAAAGATAACTAAGGGGTTTGCCCGTAAAGGGCAGTTAGGCGCAGGAGGTTTTGTTCAGAATAATCGTCTTCAGTGACTTTTTAAATAAGAGTTACTAGTTACAGGTGTTATTCCCTAATAACATTGTCCAACCAATTGAGAGAAATATTCAGTGAGAGAGTTTACTTTTGAACTTCCCTGCAGATAAAAGAACAAAAGCAGCTTTCAAAAAATGGTGCATATCGATCAATACAGAGAAGACACAAGCCATAATCATCAGGAAAAAGAGAAAATTCCTGCACAACAACCTCACCTTGAAATTTAATAAATCCATAATTCCATGTGCAAAATCAATCAAATATCTCGGCATAGAAATCAACACAAAAGTTACAGTAGGACCGCATTACAAAACCCTCCTTAATAAAACAAGGGCAATACATTCCACGCTCACGTTCCTCGCCAGGCTGAACAAAACAGGACTTAACACACATATACTGACGCGATTATACAAAGCGCTAATACGTCCCTGTCTAACATATGGAGCAGTGGCCCTGATGCCGCTTATATAAAAAACAACTGTGGCGAGGATTCAAGTGTTTGAGCGTAGATGTCTACGAACTGCCAACAAGCTCTTCCCTAATTATAAAAACACATTAATCCATGAGTACTCAAGGACAACGCCAATAGACAAGCACATCGCAAACCTGATGCTGAACTATATACACAACGCCCATAAGAAGAACATTGATAAGAACAGCCCAAACCATGAGAAAACTCCCTCCTGAACAACAAGAAGAAAATCCACCACTACTAACATTAATCCAAATTTACGACATACATCTAGAGCAACAGAAACAACAAGTAGAACAATATCTTCAAGCAATAGTAAACATCTAATAATCATCACCCCCCCTCCCGAAACAAGAGAACAAGAACCACAAATAATATAAAAAATTGCAAGGCTGAGCTGACAAATAATCCAAAAACACGCATCAAACAAAACGTCTGAGGGCAGAAGCAGAGACGGCGGCATGTTGTGGGACCCGAGCCTTGACAAACACTTAATATTGTAAATGTGTAAATATGCAAAATAATACAAATACCAAAAAAACAAAAGCAAAAATTAAACAAAACAAAAAACAAAAATATAGATACAAAAAGAAAATAAAAAAAAATAAATAAATATATAAATAAAAAATATATATATAAAATATATATACATATATGATAAAGACAAGACGCATATTTACACATCCTAATAACTACAACAATCTGCCTTACGTACACGCTGAAAGATTCTCCTCACGTAACAAGACAAAAAAAATTTTAAAATACTAGGCTGAAGAGGGTTAAACCCTAAACTACCTGGCTTTGGTTCTACCAACCCAAATTCCAGTTTTTGATTTGATTTGTAGTGAAGTTCTGAAATTCATCAGGGATAAAATGGCGTTCTTCTTCAGGAGCAAGAGGTGTAGAATCGTACATCAATGCTTAAGATGACTAACATAACATGGAGAATATCTTAATCACTTCGTTTTTAAGTTATGTTTTCTGTCTCTCTCTCTCTCTGTCTGTCTCTCTCTCTCTCTCTCTCTCTCTCTCTCTCTCTCTCTCTCTCTCTCTCTCTCTCTCACACACACACACACACACACACACACACACACACACACACACACACACACACGTAAGTTGCTCCAGACTTTCTGATGGAGTGGATAATATTGAGTTTGTGTATGTAGAGAAAATCATGAGTGCACACATCAGATTTTCACTTTCTGTACCACCCAAGAATGTGCTATCGAGAGATCAACGGATATGTTTAAAGCTCTTCCCCCTTTCTTGAACCAAAATAAAATATTCAGATGTGCGTGTGTGTGTGAACATAATGCAAAAATGAAATGTCAAAAGCCAAGGTTAGTATTTAAATTCAGCACCTTTGCATCAAGATACGAATAGATCTCAAATTAAAGCTTATACGCCAAATTTCCTTTATATATAATAGCAAGGCTTTCACTGTCTCTTAGTTTACGACAAATTCTTGTAATATGTAAAAATTTTACAAAAGGGAAGTCATGGTCGCTACATGGGTTAGTGCCACCTTATACACCGTGGCCAAGTGGCTCTCACTGCAGGAGGATTCAAGTAATTATTAGAAGTTGGCTGCGCTCTCTGGTGTAGTTACCCTGTAGCTTCGGACCTCCCCGCCAACAGCAGGCGCTACTCGCTGTTATATAGAGCTGGAGTGTTATGATCGTACACGTGAGAGTTGAGAATATTCAATTGTTATAAATTTATGTAAGACGATATCTACATCCGTTTGTAATGTATCCGTTTAACGTATATTTTGAAACACTTTTGTGTTGCAGGATTCATACATTTGTGTATATTCTATACTAATCTGATGGAGAAAACATCCAGGCAAGTCGAACACGGAATGTTACATGGGCGGACAGACTAGTTGTGTTACTAAAAATAAGGGAATGTCTATAAACACCAAAAGAAAATTTATTGTACCAATATTTGTTGCCTCCGTGTTTTTTTTTTCTTTTTGTTTTTTTTTTTTTTTTGGTTTTTTTTTTTTTTTTTTTTTTTTTTTTTTTTTTTTTTTTGTAACCTATTTATTCATTATTTCAAGATATGAGAAAGGTAACTAAGGTGTTTTACATGTAAAGAGTAGTTAGGGATATCAGATTTTCTTCAGAATCATTTTCTTGAGTGGCTTTTATAACAGTTACTATTTTCAGGTAAGTCTGTGTGTGTTTGTGTGTTCGCAAAGAGAACAGTGTCACATAGTGACCCACTGCTAATAGATTTGTCTGTAAAGCCCCCTGTTCCCCCTTAAATGTTCAAGGAGTATGCAATAAGACAATTTCTGAAAATGTTATGGATAGAGACATTCGTATGAATGTAACACATCAGAGGTTTCTATTCTGAAAAAGATAGTAAGTCAGCCATTTTGCACTCTGAATTCTGAGTCAGTTCAGAAAAAATCATAACTGTTATAATCTTTAGCTCTAGAGTAAATTTTACCTGATATTTCGGGGAAGTTTTCTGTTCAGATTGCAGCTTCCGTTGCCAAAGTCATGAGGTTTATTTACAGAAGAATCTGTTTTGTCTATATTTCTACTTTGAGCAACTTTTGTTCCGACGTTTTGTAAATGTCAGACTACTGACGGTAGTTGAATTATATTTCAAGATGAGAAAAGCAACCAATAAAATACTCTTATCTTTCAAGTTGGAGGGCAAACATATAAAAATGCTGTTGTGGATCTAGTTTGGGTATAGTAAGATGGTTGATATTTAAAAAAAAAAATCCTAAAGTTTGGTACAAGCTATTTACATATTTGCTTAAGGTTGGAGCACGATTTGGAGTTTTTTTAAATGAAAGCTGTAACCTACGTTCTGGATTATTTGTAGCAATTTTTTATACTTGAAATATTTAGTTTGTTATGCGTATCTGCTATTTCTATGAGAGTTTTTATTTTTTTTATGCTTAATTCATATGTTGACTTTTACATCGAAATCATACCAACAGTTTTTAATCTCTTTGAGCAATTGCTCTACAGAAATGGTGTTCTCTCCCTTAGCGGTTATTTAAACTTGGGTTTCTATTAGTTTTTACTAATGTTTACATTAAACACAAAAACACATTCACACTCCTATTCATATTTTCGAGGGTACTATCCATCCAGCAGGGAATCGAACCCAGGACTCCTAGCACAGCGGGGAGGTGCTCTACGACAGAGCTACGGGGCCAGCCTGAATTATTTTGTAACTTTTCTCGACTACTTGATGTTTTGTAACAGCTCAGTGGCGTTTTACAACTGAGAAGGTGAAATAAAAATAAAAGTACAACCTTTATTATATTTTTTCCGATAAGTTATTTATATCCTTGTGTGTATGTGTGTGTGTGTGGGGGGGGGTTGTTACATATTCTAGTATAACAACTGTAAAGAAAATGTTATATTACTTCCAAAAACTCTTATGCAGCATTCGTAGTTAATTGTAACAGATACTAAATATTGAGAAACTTCTGCCAACTCTGGCGTTCACAAGCGTAAAAGCTTTGCGTTTACGTTTAATTTTTTTTAAGGAAAGCCTTTACTGAAATTTTATCAAAATTTTCAAAATTTTGTTTTTGCCATTTTATTTAGAGTATATATTAATATAGATTAAAAGCTGATTTTCTAAGAAACAAAATCTTTCACATTTTTCAGTGCATAAAATATTTCGCGTGCCACAATTTTCCACTTATCTTACTGAACTATTAAAGCTAAGTAAGAGGTATAGAAACCCAAAATAGTTATAAATAGTATTCCCTGAAATGATTCAAATATTTGTAAACAATACTGCGTTAGTGATAGAGTAGCTGAGAGTGTGTGAAATTTTTCTGGGATCACAAAAAAAAAAAAAAAAAAAAAAAAAAAAATTGTAACACTTGGAAAAAGGAAAGAATTTCAGTCCTTTGTAGTAAGAGCAACAGTACTTGTTACCCTCAAGTAAATCCATCATGGATATTATATATATATATATAATGATAAATATTAACAATGAAATAATTAAAAACACAAATTACTTGCAGCAACAATGAAAATTTGTTTAATATGTGGAAACCTTCCTAACGTGTTACAACATATTCAAAGCAATGGTTTAAGATCAACTGAAACTTGAAATTTTGGTATAGGGGGAATTAGAAAACTCATATGTTATTAACTTTTCGATCTAGAGGGAATTTAAAGTACAATGTTAACGTTGAAATGCATAAGATAGTATTTATGTATTCATTTCTTTTTCACGATTTAATGATCCACATTAACAAAACAATAGAAAAACAGATGTGATATTAAAGAGATTTACCTCAGTGCCCTTTGAAATATAAGGTCAAGTTTGGACTAAAATAGAGGAAATGTTGATATTATCTTTTGTTAAAGAAGAGTTTAGATTTGAGATTTTCTGAAAGAAGAATGAAATAGATTAACCTGTGAACATTTCTCGTTTATAATTATTCATTACTATAGGACAAATGCTTGTAATACACTGAAGGCTGAACATTTTTTTTAAATTGTCATTTTCATGGAGTAGATACAAAATCCCTTAGATTGTGGCACGAATAAAGTTTCATTCGAGAGTAATATAATATGATACCCTACACCATTTTAAACAACGTTTTATGCAATATTAGTATTATAAACTTATAATAATTTCTGATATTAAATAATGTAAACCCAAAAATTACTTATGAAAATTCAGTGCACATTTCATTACGCAGATTTTGAAATAGTGAAAGGCTTTCTCTAGCTCTTTTGTGTGGTAGAGAATATAACATTGAACTGAAGAAAATGGTTATGAAGTCCCAAGGGAAGAAAATTCCACAGAAATGTACTTAAAACTATAAATACTATGTATTTAAAATGTTTAATAGGAAGTCAGTTGTTCTTAAAGGTTTGCGATTTTAAAGTTTGCTTGAAGTATTGCTTACTCTCCTGGCATTTTAAAGTGCTTTCAGAGTTTGTGCATCCTTATAACTTATTTGCGCTCGTGTTGATGAACATAACGCAAAAACAAAATGTTAGAAGCCAAGCCAATGGTAGTATTTAAGTTCGGTACTTTATGTAAGCGACACAAAGATATTAAATTAAATCCTTCTATATGACAAAGATTTCACTATTTTTAGTTTCTCAAAAATGACTAATATTTAATAAAAAAAAAAAACAAAAGGGAAGTCATGGTCGCTACATGGGTTAGTGCCACCTTATACACCGTGGCCCAGTGTTCCTAGGATGCCGAGGGTTTGACGTGGAACTCGCCCCACCTACAAGTTCTCAACGTCTCCTCTGGCCTTGTCCTAGGGCGTATTTTGTCCTGAGCTTTCGCTGCAGGAGGATTCAAGTATTTATTTGGAGTAGCTGGCTGCGCGCTCTTGTGTAGTTACCCTGTAGCTTCGGACCTCCCCTCCAACGGCACCTTCTACCCGCTGTTATATAGAGATGGATAGCCAGGGTTGCAGCCGTGAGAGTTGAGGAGATTCAACAATTACAAATTTACTTAAAATAATATATACATCTGCTTGTTATGTATGCGTTTTACGTATACTTTGACACACTTTTGTGTGCATTGTGCATAGAGTTTTCCACTGTTATATTTACTATCCTAATGTGATGGGGAAAACATACAGGAAAGTCGAACCCAGAGGATGACACCTGGGCGGACAGACACGGCTATGCACTTACATTGTGGTAACTACAACCATAAGGGTATACTGTGGATCAGTTGTATTTACTCTTAGTAGTATTATCCAGAATAATTGTATGATGTCTATCAACATCAAAAGAAAGTTTATTTTAACGTGTTCTATCTTGCCCATGTTTCTTTGTTATCTTATCTATTCATTATTTAGATATATGACAAAAGTAACTAAGGTGTTTTCCACGTAAAGGGTAGTTAGGAGTAGGAGATTTTCTTTAGAATAATCAACTTCAGTTACTAGTTACAGATCTAAGGGGACAAAAGTATTATTGTCCGATAAAAATGTTCAAGCAATTCGGAAGAGTGCTTGGTGTGCTTGGTGACGTGGGCCTATTTTTGAACTTCCCTGCATCTTAAGAAAAGATAACCTACTTTATAGTGAAGTTCTCTAATTTATAGTAAGTTCTGAAATTCATCAGAGATAAAATGGCGTTCCTTTATTGAAGCATGGGTTGTTGAATCGGCTAGCATGTTTTTCTTAATTAACATTAAATGGGGACTATCGGAATGAAGGAGTAGTAAATTGTATATTTCTTTAAGCAAGCAATAAATCCCACATCAACAGATACCATCTAGTTGCTTATGGAAATGACATTGATGTTAATATGATTGTTGATTATCATTATTTATCGATGAATATCTGTCAGTAATATCTTGACTATCATTTCAGATGTATTTCTGAGTAGTAAAATAACCTACTGAATTTTGAAAAATCCTTTTTGACTTACAATTCATTATTTGACATCAAATTGATATACTTTTACAGATGAATATATTATTAAATAAGATATGATTTGAATAAAAAACTGAAGCAGTTAGCACCGAAAACAACGCGAATCTAAAATAAAATAATTAAGCCTTTGAGGTGAATTTCTATTTTATACTTCGCTAATTATTTAATTCTTCGTTTAATTGCTGCACATTTAATTTAAGGATAGAGGATAAGTTGAATTATTTACTTAAAAACATAATTATTAGTTTTGGAAGTGATTTTAAGAATTGCAAAGTTAAATAATTGAGAGGCGTTAAATTATCTTATACCATTTATCACAGCGACATTTTTCTACAACTTATTTCAACGCCATTCTTTTGTTTAGTCAGTGATTCCAAATGTATGCCATAAATCGCTAAAAAAAATTATTACACATCACAATCGATTAACAATCCAAATAGTACTCTAGTGTAATTTGACAATTGTAGTTTTAATAACTTTCTTTTAATAATGAATGTATTCTTCCAGAAGAAAGGGCATTTGTTAATGTTAAAAACAAACTGAGAATTATTTGAGATTACTAACAGGTTTTTTGTTATAAAACCAATAGGCTATCGAAATAGTGTAATTCTTGGGTTTGATATTCCTGAGCTGACTGTTGATTAAGCCAAATGGAAATGAATATATTTTAGGTTATTTTTCACAGAATTGAACACTTTGTGGTCAAATATTTGCGATATAGAATTTCAATTCATATTTTAATTATGAAACACTTCATCAATATCTCCCGCTCCGTTCGAGAATTTATAGTCTTATGATATTTCTTGCGATAAACTTTGATTACGCATTTCTAGGTATAGAACAAAAGGTAGTTTAAAAGCTGTGATGACCGTTGTGTGACAGCTCAGAAATCCCACGCCCTTTATATGCCCAAGTCATATGACTTTCTGTACTCACTCTTGCACATACTCTTCTTACAAACGCCTATTCTCCTTTCCACTTCTCGTTAATCGAAATAGACGTTTTAGATATAATCTTATTACATGCTAATGGCAATATGAGAATTATGAAAATGTTCCCAGTAAGGGTAGTTTGTGGTTGGAAATTTCCCTGAAAATTGTGGTGTCGCGTTTTAGTATTTAAAGGATTCTTCTTTTTGAGTTATATTTTTCACATACACAAGCCTTCTTTTAATGCGTTTTCTTGGGTTCAGAGAGCCGTAAAACGTACAATTTCTGTAATACATTGTATAGAATTTTGGATAAGAATACAATGTTTCCTTGACTATCTGTAACCGCGTATCAAACAATGTAAAAAATGCGCGTTTCATAATGCAAAGCAATTAATAGATAATATCACGCAAATGGTTAATCCCATAAAAAATAAGGCGCCTAAACAGGCTCGACATTTTTTGTTCAGTAAGATTTTGTTTATCCCGCCTTATCATCAGTTATACAAGGTCATTCAGGTCATTCACAGGATGTTCCCGGAGAATTCATAGCTCTAGAGATCGAGTCAATTATTCTGTTATCAAAAACAGGTCTGATGCTTGGCAGCCATTTTCTTCAACTTCTTGCATCTTGTCCCTTAAATTGTGCAGAATTTATCTTCTCCAAGCTTTTTCAGAACTGAATTCGAAACGCCTCCATACACAATGTGTTTTATCTATTTGTTGAGGTTTATTACTTACACAATATTATGCAAAATGTATTCTGAATATGAATAAAGAGGATGTCATAGGTTATTCGTAGAAAAATCATAATATACATTTCATTTAATCATACGTATTACTTAAACGCTCAAAAACTGAATAGTTAGATTTCGACGGAAATATGGGTTTTAAAGCTCCCTAAAATAAAAAGTAGGATTTTAGAAATAGGTACGTAACTGAGAGAGAGAGAGACAGACAGACAGAGAGAGATAGGGGGTGAAGGCTGAGGGGGCGCGCTCATGCGAGTGTGAACATTAAAGAATGAAGAGTCCAATATGATCAAACTTGGTATAAAGTTCAAATCTTCCAAAGATAGTCAACAACACCTCCCACTCCAATTATTGTTTACAAACCGCCCAAAAATGATTCTAACGATTTTAATTCCAATACCATGTACTTAAGAAACTTACATGACAAATACTTTGAAATTTCTGGTTATAGTGTATGAAGCCCTCTTCATTCGGAAGGAGTTTTCTATAATTTTCTATACCTGGTAAAGCATAAGCGAGAATAAGATACGTAATCTGCCCTAAAAAGTAGAACGAAAGTTTGCCAAATAACGTTTTATGTGCCGTGGGGTATTATGAAGTTATCTCGTTGCAGTTTTCAATTATTTTTATCAATTTTAAGTACTGCCAACCTTAAATTGAACTTCACTGGAACTTCAAGTGTTGTATATAGAGACCTGCAAATATTTGATTATGCCTGTTTCCTTTCTACCTTAAAAGAAATATGTAAAGAAACTGTTTCTGCAGAGATTTAGCTCAGGTAAAATGAAGTAAGCAGATGAATAAACGCTGTTGAGAACAGTTTGTACAACAGCATAAAAAGTGTTAGTGTGTAGAGAAAGCGATTTGAATGTAATACATCAGATGCTTTTTATTCCTTATTGGATTCAGAAAATATTTAAATTTCCTCGGTCTAAGGTGCATAAGCTCAATAACATTTTCAACTGAGAAATTCTAGGTGTCAAGGATTACAGATAAAGCCACTTTACGTAGGAGACGCAGAAATAAATCTGAATTGATAGACAACTGGATGATATCTGTTGATGTAGCATTTATTGCTTGCCTAAAGGAATGTACAATTTACTACTATTATTACTCCCATAGTCTCCATTTAATGTTAATTATCAGAAAACACTGAAGCCGATTCAACAGCCCATTCTTCATCTGATGAATTTCAGAACTTCGCTATAAATCTACAAGCAGGTTGTCTTTTGTTAAGACCCAGGGAAGTTCAAAAATAGACTCACATCACCAAGGATGATAATACAAACAGGAGCAAAAAACTCCAGAAAACTATAGAAAAATGTATAAGCAATGTATGACAAAAGAGTTTCAAAATATACGTAATCCATATCCATAACAAGCAGATGTAGATATCATCTTACAGTAATTTATAACAATTGAATCTTCTGAACTCTCACGGTTGCAATCCTGGCAATCCATTTGTATATAACAGCGGGGAGTGGCTGTGAAATCAGGACATGGAATTTTTGGGTGGAATACAATACTTCCTCTACTTACTATACGCGGTAGAGAAAGATGGAAATTAATACACAGCGCAAACTTCTGAAATAGCATTGGCACAAAACAACATACGTTTAATGATATTGTTTTGTCTATCACGTACATAATACGTGGAGAAGGTATTGCAAATATTCGGTAGCGATATTTCACATGTTTTAAGGTGCATTGATTAAAAAAAGGAAGCATTTGTAGAGAAGATGGTCCAAGTTTATGTGTTTGTACAATGTAAACAACATAACTAAAGAACGAAAAGTCGTTTTTAACGTCCTCCAACATAATGTCATATTGTGCGGTGAGTGAATGAAAGGGGTGAAATGATGCTCAAATGAGCCCGAGGTCTATAGTGCTTTAAGTTACCCGACATTCGTCTTCGCAGGATAAGGGGTGAGGGAAAACCTCGGAAAAAACCTTATGCGGATAACTTACCCTAAGCGAGATTAGAACTCGCGACCTCTTGGACTTGAGGCATTCACGCTAACCATCACGCTGCCGAGGCAGACACGAAAAGTCGGCATAATATATAATCACTATGTTTAGTATGTTCTAAGGTTGCGATACTTGAACCCAAATTACATTTATATGGAAAAACCTATAAAATATCGAAAACTTTATTTTCTGAAAAGTAGCTATATTGATTAAGGAAATTGAAGCTATTAACAGTGAAGCAACAAGATTCTAAAGTAAGAACAAATTAGAAACTAAAACTTCACTTATCTTAGTAATGTTGCAAGTTATTTTTTCAAACACTGGCTCGAGTTTCAAGTTGGCTCCAACTCATTCTCAAAGCTATACTAACAAATTCGTTACTAAAGCTACAATCCTTCATTTTTTTCTGAAAACAAAAAACATAAATACTGATATTCATTTTAATTACCAATCTCTGAAAACAAAAATTTATAAATACAATCTATAGAAGGTAATTCAAAGTTCATAACACGGTTCCTGTTTTTTAAAATAAAATTTTTTCCCCAAACCATTAAATCTATAGGTCCACTTAATTGTTTTAATAATTTAACTTCTGGATTAATTTCATGATTAAATGACCAAAAATGATCTGCCACAGCTGATTTATCAGTTTGTTTATACTTAATATTTCTAAAATGCTCTTTTAATCTGGTTTCTAAATGACGTTTAGTTTTACCGATATAAACCTTAGCACAATCTAAACAGCTAAATTGATAAATGCCAGATTTTTTTATAATTTGGTATTTTATCTTTTTTAGAAAAATTAAGTAAATTTTGTATATTAAATTTATTTTGAGGGACCAAATTTATTCCATATTCTTTAAAAATCTTTGTAAATTTTTTATTGGCCCAAGGATGGTAAGTAAACTTTTTAAAACTACAATTATCTTTTATTTTTTTTGAGGGTAGAAACTTCTTTAACAGCTTTTTAATACTTATGTATAAAATCTGTATTAAAACCATTAATTACTGCACTGTTAATAATGGGTTTATATTCCAGTTAGTGTTTGAAAAAATAACTTGCAACATTACTAAGATAAGTGAAGTTTTTGGTTTCTAATTTGTTCTTACTTTAGAATCTTGTTGCTTCAATGTTAATAGCTTCAATTTCCTTAATTAACTTATTTAGTTTGAAACTATTGTTCCTGGCTACAATTACCTTTTTAACTATGATTGATAACAATTTAGAATTTAATAGTTATTTGTTTAATTTAAATTTATATGCAACTAAGTATCAAATTAAATCATATTTAAAATTACAAGAAAACAAAAGACATATTCTTGCAGACATTAGATTTTTGAATATTTGTTTAAAAAGAAAAGTAACCCCTGTTTTTGTTAGAAGAAATGTTAAACTAGATAATAATAGTATTCATCAAAAGGCGGCAGAAAAGAAAGTTATTGAAGTTGAAAGAAGCTTACATTTTAAAAAATTAAATAATATTGAACTTAGGTTATATGACTTACATTTAAAATTAACATGTATTTTAGGTAACTTAATTTGGGTTAATTTTGAATCAAAATTGTTTGAGTATCTAAATTTTAGCATGAAAAGAAAAACTAAGAGGTTAAAAACAAGTTAAATAGATTATGCCAAAAGCAACAGAAATTGATTATAAAGAAGCCAAATAATCTAACAAATAATGTAATTAATTTATCAAATTGTAACTTTAACGACAAAGAAATAAATTTTCTAAATAAAGGTATGAAAACTTGTGTAAGTTTTTCAAAAAACACAGATGATTTTGTTACAGATATTGAAATTGCCACTCAAGATTTAAATGACATTAATAAATCTTTGATTAAAATGAAATGCGCAAAATTTTTGAAAGATATAAATAAAAATCATCCTAAAAGTAATTATAATAATGAGATTATTAAATCATTGAACGAAATGGATGTAATTTATACTAAAGCTGACAAAGGCAACAAAATTGTAAGTTTAGAACAATCTAATTATATTAATAGAGTAGAATTTTTGCTTGAAAGTGAAGATTACTTAAAAATTGATGATGATCCTTTAAAATCATGTATTTCAACTTTTAATAAAACTCTCAACGAAGTGAAAATGATACCTACCTAAAAAAGAAAAAAGTATTTTAAAAGTTAATAATCCAGTTTTACCTAGATTGTATGACTTCCAAAAATTCACAAACCAGGAAATAAAATGAGACCTATTATAAATTGTATAAATTCACCTGCGTATAATTTAGCTAAATGGTTAACTAAAAAATTTAGTACTTTTGATCAATTTGAAAGTTTAAGTATTAAAAATTCTTTTGAATTAGTAGAAAATATTAGCAACATAGTATTGTCTGATAATGTTAAACTCGTTTCTTTTGATGTAACTGCTTTATTTTCTAGTATTCCTAGAAATGGGCTTCTGATTTTTTTTAAAAAAATGGTTAAATTCTTTAGAATTAAACAAAGATTTAACACATAATTTTGTAAAACTTACAAATCTTTGTTTAGATCAAAATTTCTGTAGTTTTAATGCTATTTTTTTTCAACAAACTTCTGGCTTGGCAATGCATAGTCCATTTTTGCCATTTCTTGCTAATCATTTCATGAGCTTTTTTGAAACTCAAATTATAAAATCATTCCCTCTAATTTTTAAAATATGGTATATATGTGTGTGTGTGTGTGTGTGTGTGTGTGTGTGTGTGTGTGTGGATGACATTTTTACTGTTGTCCCTAAAAAACAAGTAAATGATGCTTTAAAACTTTTAAATTTACAAGATAAAGCTATACAACTCACTTTGGAAACTGAAAATAATGGATACCTTTCATTTCTGGACTTAAAAATTAAAAGACATAACAACAAATTAAATTTTAGTATTTACAGAAAATCTACTCACACTGATAATTTCATAAAAAATAAAAGTTTTAATCCTTTTGCACATAAATTCGCTGTTTTCAATAGTTTAATTTATAGGTTAATAAATATAATCCTTAATAAAGAAGAATTTGACACAGAATATAAACACATTATTAACACTGCAGTAATTAATGGTTTTAATACAGATTTTATACATAAAAAGATAGAAAAATTTAAGTATTAAAAAACTGTTAAAGAAGTTTACACCCTCAAAAAAAATAAAAGATAATTGTATTTTTAAAAAGTTTACTTACCATCCATAGGCCAATAAAAAATTTACAAAGATTTTTAAAGAATATGGAATAAATTTGGTCCCTCAAAATAAATTTAATATACAAAATTTACTTAATTTTTCTAAAAAAGATAAAATACCAAATTATAAAAAATCTGGCATTTATCAATTTAGCTGTTTAGATTGTGATAAGGTTTATATTGGTAAAACTAAATGTCATTTAGAAACCAGAATAAAAGAGCATTTTAGAAATATTAAATATAAAGAAACTGATAAATCAGGTGTGGCAGATCATTTTTGGTCATTTAATCATGAAATTAATCCAGAAGTTAAATTATTAAAACAATTAAGTGGACCTATAGATTTAATGGTTTGGGGAAAAAATTTTATTTTAAAAAACAGGAACCGTGTTATAAACTTTGAATTACCTTCTATAGATCGTATTTATAAATTTTTGTTTTCAGAAATTGGTAATTAAAATGAATATCAGTATTTATGTTTATTGTTTTCAGAAAAAATGAAGGATTGTAGCCTTGCTAACGAATTTGTTTGTATAGCTTTGAGGATGAGTTGGAGTCAACTTGAAACTCGAGTCAGTGTTTGAAAAAAGAACTTGCAACATTACTAACTTAAGTGAAGTTTTTAGTTTCTGATTTGTTCTCACTTTAGAAGCTATATTGAATTTTATGGAACTGTTCTCCAAAGTCTCTTCTTTCTCAATAACATTTACATAACTGGTAAATCTTAAAAGATGATTACACAAAACTGCAGACCTCTTTCAACCACACAATTTGTCAAATCTCTTTTTTCTTTCATGGGGGAGAGGGAAATTAGGGCGTATGACCTTTTTCAACATATTCATTCTTATTGATCTGAATTTTCAAGTATGTATACCTTCCTCACATAGGAAGTCGTTATTCGCATTTTATCTCCTAGCCACGTCAAATCCATTACATAGTGGTCAGCTCTTAAAGGATTTGACTCTCTTAAGGCTTCCGTATTCTGCAAGACCCATTCTATCTGTTAGGGAATATATAATAAAACGATCTATACAATACATTTATTTACTAGATTTACAAAAAGTTGATTTAAAAGTAAGCGCTTTTAAGAACAGCTTGTGCAAGAGTGTGTAGAGAAAATCATGCGAGTGCACGTATCAGATTTTTTTTTCTGCACCGTCCAAAAAATTGCAATTGCGAGTCCCCCCTCATCCAGTCTTGAACCGAAACAAAATATTCATGCTTGTGAACATAACGCGAAAACAAAGTGTCACAAGCTGAGCATCTCCTATAAGCAACACGAAGAGTTTAAATCAA
The DNA here is from genome assembly GCA_030765045.1 of Tenodera sinensis. Lineage (NCBI taxonomy): Eukaryota > Metazoa > Arthropoda > Insecta > Mantodea > Mantidae > Tenodera > Tenodera sinensis. The sequence continues at coordinate 40,198,219 of CM060967.1, forward strand.
ATCGTCCCTCCACATTTCCTTTACATGTCAAAGTTTTCACTATCTTTTAGTTTCTCAAAAACTGCTTTAATCAGTAAAAAGTTTTACAAAAGGGAAGTCATGGTCGCTACATGGGTTAGTGCCACCTTATACACCGTGGCCCAGTGTCCCTAGGACGCCTTAAGCACTGTCCTAGGGCGTATTTTGTCCTGAGCTTTCACTGCAGGAGAATTGTAGTGGTTTTTTGCTTTTACGGAGTGGTTGGCTGCGCGCCTTGCGTAGTTACCCTGTAGCTTCGGACCTCCCCTCCAACGTCAGCCGAGGTCCGCTGTTATATACAGATGGAGTGTAATGATTGTATACGTGAGAGTTCAGAAGATTCCGTTATTATAAATTTGTGTAAGACGATATCTACATCTGTTTGTTATGTATACATTTTATATATATTTTGAAACACTTTTGTCATACCCTGCGTATACATTTTTCTACAGTTATAAATATGCTCAATAGTAAGATGACGGAGGAAACATTCAGCCATTTCGAACATAGCGAAATGTGACATGGATTTCCATACACTGCTGTGCACATACATAGTGATATCAATACCTTCCTATTTATTCATTTTTTCAGGATATGAAGAAGGAAACTAAGATGTTCTGCATGCAAAGAGTAGTTTAGGGGCAGCAGAATTTCTGCAGAATTATCGTCTTCAGTGACTTTTAAAACATAGTTACTATTTACAGATAGGTGACAGACTAGTATTATTCTCTGATTAAAATATTGAAGCAATTCGGAGGAATACCGGTGACGTGGGTCTATTTTCGAATTAACCTGCATCTTAGGAGAAGATAACAAAAGCAAACAATGAATCCTACAACAGACACCAGCCAGTTGTTTATCTAAATGACATTGCTATTGTTAATAAAATTATTGATTACTATTAATCATCGACGAGTATCTGCCAATAATATCTTGTCTATAATTTCAGATCTATTTCTGCACTTCCTACGTTATGCGTGTGTCAACTTTTTCAACGTGGGTTTGTCAAGGAAGAAAGTTTTATCAGCAATTTTTGAAATCTAGAATTTCTACGTCGAAATTTTACACAGCTTATGCACTTAAGACTGACGAAATTTAGATATTTTCTAAATCCAGAAAGGAATAAAAGGAATCTGATTTTTTACATTCAGATCGATTTCTCTACACACAAACGTTTTCAATACGCTTTTACAAAGTATTCTCAACAATGTTTATTCATCTGTCTACTTCTTGTTAGCTGAGATTAAACTTTGCAGAAAGAGTTTCTTTATATATTTCATTTAAGCTACAAAGGGAACAGGCATAATCAAATATTTGCACTAGAAGTCTCATATACAGGCCTTGAAATTCCATGTTGTTTCGATAACAACTCAGTTTAAACGTTGACAGTACTTAAAAATGACGAAACTATTGATAAATGCAACCCATTTACAAAGGATAGTACGTTACTAGCCCAGGCATAAAACAGGTTATTTTACAAACGTTTCAGTTTTAATAGGATTCACTTTGGGGGTAGATTATGTTTTAGTCATTCTAATTATAGAAAATTTCCTTCGAATGAAGAGGACTTCATATGACAATACCAGAGACTTCGATGTATTTGTCATGTTAAATCCTTAAATATATTGTAGAATCATTTTTAGGTAGTTTGTGGAGAGTGAATAGATTGGGAGACGTTTCTTTGTAAGATTTGAACTTTGTAGCGCAATACAAACCACACAGCTTGAACCAGATATGCGAATGTGATTTTAAAGTGTCAACAGAGAAATCTAAGATAATGGCCTTTTGGAGAAAACAACATATAAGGTAAAAGATAATTTTAGAAAGTAAAGGATTAGAACAAGAAAGAGATTTCAACTATTTAGAGTGTAATCTAAATCACATGATGAGAACTGAAAGAGATATGAGCAAAAAGCTTGCAAAATTATAAATGGCATGGAAGTTAAAAAATAAAACAAGAAAAGAGACAAGATTAAAATACCTACTATAAAACAATGGCGGTCGCTACCCTATTGTATGGAAACGAGACATGGGTTCTCACGAAAAAAATGAAAAGCCAAGTACAAAGTGCAAAGATGAACCTTTTAAGGAAAACAAAGGAATGCACTCGGTTAGATAAAACAAAAAATCTGATGTGTTGCACTCACATGACTTTTTCCACTCTTGTACTAACCATTGTTACAAACTCTTATTCCTATATCTTCTTCGTGTTAGTCGAGATAAACATTTGTACAAATTATCTTATTGCTTATTTCCTTTTAAGTGCAAGGGGAATATGGGAATACAGTATGCTTTGAGCGGTAGTCAAATCTTTTAAAGCTTTCAAGTTCCCTTCTGTTTACACGACTAACATAAAAAAAATGAATAACAATGTTCCATTTGACAGAAATATGTTCTCCACAACTCACACAAAATAGTTCGCTCTAAAAAATGTATTTAGACAAAAATTGTGATTTCTCAGGATCTACAGTTTTTGTATAGTAAGATTTGGTCTATCTCTTACGGTCTTTACAAGTTATGTAAAAGTCATCCAGAGTAAATAGGACTACATGGGTAGTTTAGGGTGAAGCAATTTTCTTCAAAATCTTCGTGTCGCATCCTTGAAAGACATTAACCATAAATGCTACTTTGGTTTCTATACGACTTTTCGTTTTTGAGTTATGCTGACCACAGACTGACATATAAACACACAGTCACGCACACAGACATACACACACGGACCTTTTTCTAAAAATCCTTTTTGGACTCAGGGGGCCTCAAAACATATATTTCTGGTGAAACTTCGACATCGATATATTGGATGGAAAACAATACTTCCTCTACTTACCATAGGTAGTAGAGAAAGTAAAAATGAAGTAATGAAAAGAAAATATAGACTCAATAAATAGAAAAATTGAAAAATATGAAAAGGAATGGATATAGCACTATAAAGAATGTTGAAATAAGACTACCCAACGTTACATTCCAGTATCAACTAAAAGGAAACAGAGAGAGATGTTGGTAGACCCAAGGAGGGGTAGAAAAAGCAATTGTTGTGAGGCGGAACAGGCACTTTGCGCACGCCGTAAAGTGAATACAGAAGAAGAAGAAGAGGAAGAAGAAGGAGGAGAAGAAGAAGAAGAAGAAGAAGAAGAAGAAGAAGAAGAAGAAGAAGAAGAAGAAGAAGGAGGAGGAGGAGGAGGAGGAGGAGAAGGAGAAGAAGAAGAAGAAGAAGAAGAAGAAGAAGAAGAAGAAGAAGAAGAAGAAGAAGAAGAAGTAGAAAAAGAATAAGAAGACGACCAAGTTTGGTATTATTGGAAATTACATTGTTTAATAAGGTTCACACATCATACACGGGCACACTCGCGTATATATTTCTAAAATGCTACTTTTTATTTTAGGGGCTTCAAAACCCATATTTCTGTCAAAATTTGTGTATTCAAATTTTGACTCTTTAAGCCATTTGTTTGGTTAAATAAAATGCATATTACAATTTTTATGCGAATGGCCTGTGAAATTTTCTTTCTTCGAAACACATGTTGAATAATTTTGTATAAGTTATAAACCCTATGGAATAGACAAAATGTACTACGCATGCAGGTGTTTCAAATTAGGTTATGAAAAAGCTTGTAGAAGATGAATTCTGCACAATTTATGGGTTAGAACATTACAAACACACTGATCCGTATTGTAAATACAGCCAAAGGTCCTATACAAGTCATAGACGAACTGGAAGAAGTCGAAGTAAATCGCTGTCAAGTGTCACAGCTAAGTTTTGATAACACAATAATTGACTCGGTTTCTAGACCTATCTGGGGCTTTTGCATAACTAGTACTAAACCATAAGAGATGTACAAAATCTTACTCCACATAAATTATAGACCCTGTTGAAGCACGATATTTTTATGACATTATCCATTTTCGAGATATTCTCTGTTAATTTATTTGAGTTTTGTAATTCACATTTATGTATTCTTTACTACTGCTATATACTTACTATTAGTAGAACAAGTATTGCACTCCACCCAAAATTTCGACACCAATACATTACCAGAATAGCATGTTTCAAGGTCTCCTGAACCCAAAAAAAAGGCATCTTTAGAAAAAAAAAGTTCGTTGTGTGTGAACAACATAAATGAAGAGTCCCTTAAATACAAAATTTAGTATTTAAGTTAAGTATTTTCCAAAGATGCCACACAGGCAATTTCAAGAATGTTCCCCACCACAAATTACCCTCTTTTTGAAACATTTTTGAAATTTTTGTTTTCTCAAAAATGGCTGAAACGATTTTCATTGAAGTACCACACGTTTAAGATTTTTTTATGACAAATGAAATCTATATCTTGAATTTTCGGGAAATAGCCTCAGAAACACTTTTCATTCAGGATAAGTTTTGCACAGCTACCAAACCGTAAGAGATGGACCAAATCTTACTATACAAAAAATGTGAGTCTACATTTTTTTGTAGAGTGAACTTTTTCTACATATTGTTTTTTATTTGTTTGAATGTTCTAAGACTTTAAATTTGTAAAATGGTTTTACTCGCTCTTTTATATCCTGGAGATGTAAAGAGAATAGGATGTCAAAACCATCACATACCGATCAGCTATTATAAAATTTGACTGACGTTTAAGCTATTCCCATTCTACCTACATATAAGGAAATATGTAATTAGACCATTTTTACAAACATTTATATCGATTAATATAAAGTGGAATGTTCAAGACTGAGTGGAAAAAGTCATGCGAGTCCATGCTTCAGATGTTTTTTGCCTTGTGGGCACGTGAGGAGCTAGGAATTTCAAGCCAAGACATAGATATGGCCATCACAAGGTTTTAGCCTACCGTTTTCTGCTTATACGTACAATGAAATGCGTTACTGTGTAATGAAGGTTTCATAAAATATTTGACATAGCCGAGGACCTCTGGGAACATCAGAGCGGCGAATGATATTTATGTAGACTATTTCATATATGAAATATAAATTTAAGTACTATATTGCAAAGATTTGACCAGAAATACTAAATTACACAAAAGATAACCTAAAATATTCATTTCGATTACTGTAGTTCGGCTTACTCCGCACTACCAACTCAGCAGAACTAAACACATGAGCTACTTGTATTTCGATCTTCTCTTGTTGTTATAACAGAAAACCAGTTTATAACCTCACTTTATTTTTAACATTAAGAAATGATCTTTCTACTGGAAAACTTCATTATTCACTAAAAGAACAATTCTTAAATTCCCTGGGGTCAAATTGAAAAGCACCGAATTTTGATTGTTAGTCGATTGTAATGTGCAAAAAATTGTTTTTTAGTAATTTATGGGATACAGTTGGTGACACTGACTAAACAAAAGAATGAACGGGCGATAATTCGTATGTGGTAATTTAACGCTGTGTATGAAATAGTCTGTAATGACAAGCAGCAGATAGAAGAACCGTTTCGTTGAAAAACAATAATTGGTATAAAATTTTTGAAGTCATGGTTTGATGCACTTCTATCTTAATCGAATGTTCTTAGCCGCAATTTAATGTTAAATTGTCGTTTAAACTTTATTTTCTGAGAGAGATTTGACAACCTTACGTTAACATTAAATTGGGACTGAAGTCATCCGAATTGAAACAAAACTGCGTCACAGCATTGTTTACACAATTGTTGTGCATCAGTTAGTCAAATAATAAACCATTTATAGCTATCCGTTCGTCATGAAGCTAGATAGCCACAAATTTTCCAAATATTTCACACAACTTTTTTTTCGACGAAACGGTTCTTTATTGACAATAATTGTATTGAACATAATTGTTACATTCATAATCTAGAATCCCTGGTTAAAATATAGCCCAAGCAGTAGCTTAAGCCGGCCACTTGTCCCGTAAAAAACTGGACTGTCCCCTTTTTTTACTTGTGTGTCCTGTGTCCCGAAAAGTTTTGCTTTGACGCGAATAGGTCCCGTATTTTTTGACATTGTCTTAAGCGTCAACTTAAGCTATTATGATGCACCTTCTCTTCCAACTTAAATGAAACATATCTTTCCTCGTAGAGACAAAACGTAATTATGAAGTTCACTGTAAAATTTGCAATGAACATCCTCATTGCACATGGTGGAAACTCGGATAACAAACAAACATAAACTGGCTTCTTCTGCTGCTGTTGCAACCTCTAAAATCAGTGACTTCTTCAGCAACACTCCCCCCCCCCCCCCAATGGGTGTCCAAACGAAGAAAAAACGGATGTGTTGCACTCATATGACTTTCTCTACTCTTGTACTAACCATTCTTACAATCTCTTATTCCTCTATCTTCTTTGTGTTGAGATAAACAGTTGTAGAAATTATCTTATTGCCTTTTTCCTTGTAGTTACAATAGGCTTTGAGCGATACTGAAATCTTTTAAAGTTTTGAGATTCCGTTATCTTTGCACGGTTAACATATAAAAAGAGGAAAGTTTACGTATTCCAAAACTCACACAAAAGGCAATGAATATCTACGTATTGATTCATTCCACTAAAAAAAATGCATTTGGATATAAACTGTGTTTTAGCAAGATCAACATTTTTGAACAGTAAGGTTTGGTCTATTTCTTACGTTTTACGAGTTAATGAACGTTTTTCAAGAGTATAGGCCATAGGTACAAAATTCAAACTATACATTTCATTTGTCATAAAAATATCTTAAACGTTTGGCATTTTAATCAAACGCATTAGAGCCATTTTCGAGAAAGTCAAGATTTTCGACCTATTGTCATGTAAAGTGTAGTCTAGGGTGGAGCAATTTTCTTCTAAATCTTTTTGTCGTATCCTTGAAAGATATTAAACTTAAATACCAACTTTGATTTTTAACCGAGTTTTAGAGTTATGCTGTCCACAGACTGACAGGCGCACACACACACACACACACACACACACACACACACACACACACACACACACACACACACACACACACACACACAGACACACACACACACACACACACACACACACCTCTTATTTATAAGGCAGCAAAAAAAGGAAATTGTAAAATTGGTGAAAACTCTTAAGCCTTAAATATTAACGTATTAAAACAATAAAAATATCAAATCAAACTATTTTCAAAAGAAATCATTTTTAGTTTAATATACTTTTATGCTACTTACTTTTTCAGACATTCTCTTCTGGGTGGTTCATCGAGTTTATTTAGCAGAATATTCGCTCGTAAACATATCACCATATGTTCAACAAATCGATTTCTTTCTTCACGAGCACTCTTTGCTCTGTTTTCCAGCTTCAAAATTGTAGCTTGACGTTTAACGCCACGTTGTGCTATTGCTGTTTTAGAAATGAAGTGTTCCTTCGCCCGCACGTGTTGATTGGATTTAATGTGCCTTTGCAACACATAATTTGCTGAATTTCGCACTTATTTCGCAGAAAATTACATATTTCGCATTTTGAACCTACTTTAGCATTTTGTTACAGATTGGAACAGCCTTATAGCAGATGAAATTTCAATTTACAAATGTAATTGCGTAATGACTTGGCATTTGAGAACTTTTAGTATTTATCACGACTGCTAAAATCTACCATCCCTACTTATAGCACAAAAGCTGCAGATCTCGTTAAACTACTCAATTTATCAATACTTTTATTGGGGGGGGGGGGCCGCGGCGGGGTCAGGTTAGGGCGTATAACCATTTTCAACATATTTTTCAATTTTTTATCTCAATTTTCAAATAATTACACTTTCTTTATATAGGAAGTTATTCTCATTTTATCTCCTGGCAATTTCAAAGCCTTTACATATTCGTCAGCTCTCAAAGGTGCACCTATTCGGTTATATCTGCTAGGGAGCATATAATAAAACGATCTATTGATAACATTTATCTCGATTTGCTTAAACTTGATAAACGAATGACCGTTTTAAGAACAGCTTGTAGAAGAGTGTGTAGAGAAAAACATGTGAGTGTAGGCATCACAGTTTTGCTTTTTGTATCACCCAAAAATTTGCTATCCAGAGTTCCACGAATATATGCTTAGAACTCCCCTCTTTTGAACCGAAATAAAATATTCGTGTGTGTGTGTGTGTGTGTGTGTGTGTGTGTGTGTGTGTGTGTGTGTGTGTGTGTGTGTGTGTGTGTGTGTGTGTGTGTGTGTGTGTGTGTGTGTGTGAACGTAACGCAAAAACGAAATCTAAGAAGCCAAGGTTAGTATTTAAGTTCAGCTTCTTGTAAAGAAGCGACACGAAGATTTTAAATTAAATCCTCCTGCCAAATTTCCATTATAGGGTCATGGACTCAGACGAAACTTGCTTGTGCAAGCTGTGTAGTGAACAATGCAATCGATACCATGTAATCACATGTCAAAAATGGGGATCGTCCATCATGAACTTTCGTACTTAAGTTTATTAACCTTATGCACGATTTGTGCGATGTATCTTTATTAATTATGATTAAGAAAGAGTTTTATTTATATTTGCAGTATATGGCAAAGTTTTCACTATATTTTAGTTTCTCAAAAATGGTTCTAATATTGAAGAAAAAAAAATACAAAAAGGGAAGTCATGGTCGCTACATGGGTTAGTGCCACCTTATACACCGTGGCCTAGTGTTCCTAGGATGCCGAGGGTTTGACGTGGAACTCGCCCCCCTACAAGCTCTCAACGTCTCCTCTGGCGCTGTCCTAGGGCGTATTTTGTCCTGAGCTTTCGCTGCAGGAGAATTGTAGTGGTTTGTTTGGAGTAGTTGCGCGCTCTTGTGTAGTTACCCTGTAGCTTCGGACCTCCCCTTCAACGGCAGCCGCTGCCCGCTGTTATATAGAGATGGATAGCCAGGGTTGCACCCGTGAGAGTTTAGAGAATTCAGCTGTTATGAATTTGTGTAATATGATATGCACATCAGCTTGTTATTTATACCTTTTACGTATATTTTGAAATACTTCTGACATTGCTTATATAGTTTTCCACAGTTATAAATATGGACAGTAGTAAGGTGAGGGACGAGACATTCGCCCAAATGGAATATAGAGAGATGTTACATGGATGGACAGACATTGCTGTGCGCTTACATAGAGATATCAACACTATGAGTGTATTTTCAGGAGTTTTATTACTCCTAGTTGTGTTACCCAAAAAAGTGCACATTTCTAACCACCCTAAGTACATTTATTTTAACGTCAAATGTATGCTATTTATTCATTATTTTAATATATGAGAAATGTAACTAAGGTATTTTACATGCAAAGGGTAATTAGAGGGAACAGATTTTGTTCAAAATCATTGTCTTGAGTGACTTTTAAAACTACTTTCAGATGGGTGACAGAAAAGTATTATTCTGTGATAAAAATGCTTAAATAATTCGGAAGAATACTCGTTACGTGGGTCTATTTTTGAACTTCCCTGCATCTTAAGAAAAGATAACCTGCTTGTGGATTTATAGTGATGCTCTGAAATTCGTTAAATGGCGTTCCTTTATAGAAGCAAGATATCAATGTTTCTGATAATTAACATAAAATGGAGACTATCGGAATGATAATAGTAGTAAATTATACATTTCTTTAAGCAAGCAATAAATCCTAAATCAACAGATAAATCCAGTCGTTTATGCAAATGACATGATGTTATTAATATAATTGTTGATTATAATTAATCATCGACGAGTATCTGTCAGTAATATATCTATCACTTCAGATTTGTATTTGCACTTTCTACGTACTGCGTGTGTCAATTATTTCAATGTGGGTCTTGTCATTGAAGAACGATTTACCAGCAATCCTTGACACCTAGAGTTTCTACTTGGGAAATGTTATAGAGCTTACGAACCTAAGACTGAGGAATCAAGAAAGGAATTGAGATAAATCTTTGCAGAAACAGTTTCTTTATATATTTCATTTAAGCTACAAAGGGAACAGGCATAATAAAATATTTACACAGAAGTCTCATATACTGGCCTTGAAATCCAGTCTGTTTCATGAACATCTCAATTTAAGGTTAGCAGTACTTAAAAATGACGAAAGCTCGTAACCAAATTATTGCGGTTAACTCCGTAATACCCTACGTCATCCAAAAAGTTATTTAACATAATTTCGTTCCTCTTTTTAGAACAGACTACGCATTTTTATTCTGTCTTTTGGTTTACCAGGCATACAAAATTATAGAAAACTCCCTCCGAGAGCTTGACACATAAAACCAGAAATTTCTATGCATTTTTATATAAATTTCTCAAATATAAGGCATTCGAATGAAAATTGTTAGAATCATTTTTGGGCGGTTTGTAAACAGTAATTTGGAATGAGAGGTGTTGTTGACAATCTTTGGATGATTTAAACTTTATAGGCACCAAGTTTGATACTAATGGACATTTCATTAACAATTTTGACACACGCACGAGCGCCATCCTCTCTCTCTCTCTCTCTCTCTCTCTCTCTCTCTCTCTCTCTCACTCACTCTCTCTCATACTCATGTGCCTATTTCTTAGCTGCTGCTTTTTATTTTAGTGGGCTTCAAAACCCATATTTCCGTCGAAATCAAACTTTTCCACATTTGGGTGTTTAAGCAATTTCTGTGATCAAATGAAATGTATATTATGATTTTTCTACGAATAACCTCGAAATCCTCTTTATTCAGAATACATTTTACATAATACAATACAGAATACAGTAGGCTTAAGAGAATCAAATGTTTTAGGAGTTGGTCACTGTGTGATGGTTTTGATATTCCATTTGCTTTACATGACCACGAGAAAAAAAAAACGAACGACTTCCTGCGCGAGAAAAGGATGTATACCCATAACAAAGAGCATTTCGAAAAATGTTATACGCTCTGCGGAAGCCCCGACTACGCTTGACAAATTGTGTGCTTTAACAAGATGTGTATTTTTATGTAAGAAACATTTCGCAGAACAAAAATAATTTGTGTGAATTAATTGGAGCCATCTAGCATCCTGAGGAATGGTTTATTATTTCACTAAGTGTCACACAAAGTGCGATGCATTTCTACCTTACTTTGAATGAATTTAGACACAATTTCATGCTAAAATCTCTTGCACAGTTTAATTACTAAAAGAGATTTTGAAACATCACGCTAACATTATACTGTTATCAAATTCAGTCGAATTAAGTTAAAAATCCAATACAGCATTGCTCACAGATTGTCTGTGCGACACTTAGTGAACCATTTATATCCATTCAACAAGAAGCTTGAAGCTCCATATATTTGACACATTTTTTTTTTCGGTGAAATGATTTTTTATTGACAATAATTGTATTGGATATACCTATTACTCTGATTATGAGGAGTCCCTGGTTAATGTATGGTCGAAACACTACCTTCCACTCGGTAGTTACACTAAAGTATATTAAACATGTAGCATTTTAATCAAAATTGTTGGAGCTGATATGGAAGAAAAAATTTTCTTTTAATTTATAAACGGCATTTTGTGGTGGGTAATCACATCTTAGGGAAGATACTGAGCTTAGTGTTTAAAGCGACTTTTCGTTTTTGAGTTACATTGCTCACACAGACACACACACACACACACACACACACACACACACACATACACACACATACACACACACACACGCACACACACAGAGAGAACGTTTTCTCATAATGCTTTTTCTTGGATTCAAGGGCTTCAAAACATATCTCGACATCGAATTTTTGGGTGGAATACAAACTTTCCCTACTTACTATACATAGCAGAGGAAGTAAAAAATTAACACACATCGAAAACTTCTCAAACAACATTGCCAAAAAATAACATAGGTTTAATGATACTGTTTTCTCAATCACATAAGCACATAAGGAGAAGGAACTGCAAAAGTTCGGTATCGAGATTACACTGGAAATGCCTGTTTTGACGTGCATTGTTTAAACAAAGGAAGCACTTAAGGAAAAGGTCCGTGTTTATGTTTATATATGTGAACAATATATGCTCAAAATTTAAGTCCAGTAAATTCCAAGGTTGCTATGTTACCCCACCTCAAACTACATTTATATGGAAAAAAAAATCGAAAATTTTATTTTCTGAAAAGCAGCTTTATAGAATTTTATGGAAATAGTCTCTGAAGTCTCTTTTTTCTGAGTAACTTTTACCTTAAGAGATAGAAATCTCTCATTAAAGTACACAAACTATCAAACCTTTTTACTTTCTCTAGTGGTAAGTAGGGGAATTACTGTATTCCACCTAAAAATTCGATTTCGAGATTTCACCGGAAATATATGAGACCCCTTGAATCCAAAAAAGAGCATTTTTAGGAAAAGGTCCATGTGTGCGTCTACGTGTCTGTCAGTCTTTCAGTCTGTGGGCAGCATAACTCAAAAACAAAAAGTTGATCAAAAACCAAAGTTGGTATTTAAGTTAAATGTCTTTCAAGGATGCGACACGAAGATTTTGAAGAAAATAGCCCTACGCTAGACTACCCTTTAAATGGAGAAATTTTCGAAAATTTTGCTTTTCTTGAAAATGGCTCGAACGATTTTGATTAAAATGTCATATGTTTGAGATATTTTTATGACAAATGAAATGCATATCTTGAATTTTATGGCTATAGCCCCTGTAGTCCTATTTGCTCTGGACGACTTTTGCATAACTGGTAAACCATTAGAGATAGACAAATTCTTAATACACAAAAAATGTAGAACTTGCTAAAATACACAATTTATGTCAAAATAATTTTTCGTGTAGGATGAACCACTTCGGAGATATTCCTTGTTGTGTGTGAGTAGTTCATTTTTTATATGTTAAGTGTGCAAAGAGAACGGAATCTCAAAGCTTTAAAAGATTTGACTATCGCACAAAGCCTACTGTATCCTGATATTCCCCTTGCACCTACGAGGAAATAAACAAAAAGATAATTTCTGCAAATGTTTAACTCAACTAACACGAAGATAGAACAAGTGTTTGTAAGAATGGTTAGTACAAGAGTAGAGAAAGTCATGTGAATGCAACACATCAGATTTTTTTTTTTTTTTTGGGGGGGGGGGGTGGCAGGTTAGGGCGCATAACCATTTTCCACATTTTTTTTCTTTTTGATCTGAATTTTGAAGTACTTACACTTTCGTCACATAGGAAGTCATTCGCATTTTGTTTCCTGGCCATGTCAAAGCAATAACATAGTAGCCAGCTCTTAAAAGATTTGACTCTCTTAACATACTGTATTCTATTCCCATTATATCTGTTAGGTAATGCCTATATAATTAAATGATCTATACCTCGATTTGCGTACACTTGATCAAAGAATGAGCGTTTTTAAGAATAACTTGTACAAGAGATCTAATAGTTTCTCAAAAATGGCTGCAATATTTAATATAAAGAAAAAATACAAAAAGGGAAGTCATGGTCGCTACATGGGTTAGTGCCACCTTGTACACCGTGGCCCAGTGTTCCTAGGATGCCGAGGGTTTGACGTGGAACTCGCCCCCCTACAAGTTCTCAACGTCTCCTCTGGCTTTGTCCTAGGGCGTGTTTTGTCCTGAGCTTTCGCTGCAGGAGAATTCAAGTGGAGTTATTTGGAGTAGTTGGCTGCGCGCTCTTGTGTAGTTACCCTGTAGCTTCGGACCTCCCCTCCAACGGCAGCCGCTGCCCGCTGTTATATACAAATGGATTGCCAGGATTGCTACCGTGAGAGTTTAGAAGATTCAATTGTTATAAATTTGTGTAAGACTATATCTACATTTGGTTGTCATTTATAGGTTGTATGTATGTTTTTAAACACTTTTTCATACGTTGCTTGTACATTGTTCTACAGTTATAAATATTATCTATAGTAAGATGATCAAGGAAAGTCCACCCAAGGCGCTACTGTGCACTTACATAGTGATATCAACACCTGTAAGTGCATATTCTGGGCTTTTATTTACTCCTAGTTGTATTACTCAAAATATGTTAATGTCTATAAATACCGAGAAAAAAAATTATTTTAACGTCATTTGTCCTCTCCGTGTTTTTTTGTTATATCCTATTTATTCATTATTTCGAAGTATAAATTTATATATATTCAGTTTCTTTATATATTTCATTTAAGCTACAAAGGGAACAGACATAATAAAATGTTTGCAGAGGTCCCTATTTACAGGCCTTGAATTTCCATGCTTTTTCGATAATATCTCAATTTAAGGTTGGCAGTACTAATAATTGACTAAAGTAGTAAAGAGAGCAACATATTTACAACGGTTAATTCTGTAATACCCCACTCCCCTTAAAAGATTATTTGACATACTTTCATTCCACTTTTAGGGGAAATTACATAATTTACTTTGTGTTATGGTTTACCAGGTATACAAAATTATGGAAAACTCCCTCCGAATACTAAAACCAGAAATTTCTATGTATTTGGCATGCAAATTTGTTAAATATATGGCATGCGAATCGAAATTGTTAGAATCATTTTTGGGCAGTTTGTAAACAGTAATTTGGAGTGGGAGGTTTCGTTGACCATCTTTGGAAGATTTGAACTTTATACCAAGTTTGATAATATTGGACATCTTAGACTTTAATGATGTTCACATACGCACGAGCACGTACCATCTCTCTCTCTCTCTCTCTCTCTCTCTCTCTCTCTCTCGCACAGTCACGTACCTATTTCTAAAATGCTAATTTTTATTTTAGAGGGCTTTAAAACCCGTATTTCCATCGAAATCTAACTTTTTCAGCTTTGGGGCGTTTAAGCAATTTGTATGATTAAATAAAATGCGTATTATGCTTTTTCTATGTACAACCTGTGAAATCTTCTTTATTCAGAATGCATTTTGCATACGTTTATGTAACTAATAAACAGTAACAAATAGACAAAACTTACTATGTATAGAGGGATTTTTAATTCAGTTCCGAAAAAGCTTGGAGAAGATAAATTCTGCACAGTTCGTGGGTAAGAACATTTAAAACACACTGGCTCGTATTACTGACGCCATAAATAATTTTTTGTAAAGGAACATTTTGCAGATATTCATTGTAATTTGTCTGAAATTTTCAATGCCTTTATTTTTAAAATGGAAAGTCATTATTCGTTTTTTTAATTTCGTGGACATCAAGGAGAATGGAATGTAAAGGGCATCACACGGCGACTAGCTCTTATAATATTTGACTATCACTTAAGTCTAGTGTATTCTGCTATTACCATTAGGATATAATAAGAGCATTGCTAAAACATTTATATTAATTAAAAAGAAGTACAGAGAAGCATAGGCCTTTGTAAGAAGACTGGTCAAGAGCGAGTAGAGAAAGTCATACGAGTGCACACATCAGTTTTTTATGTTATTTTTTCTGTTAGTGTAGCCACGTAAAGGACATGTAATTTCTGAGTTGCCACATAGCGATAGTCATCACAGCCTTCTAGACCATCGTTTTCATCTTATACCTAGAAATGCGTAATGAAGATTTATCACCAGGAATATAAGACGTCTGATCTAACAGAGAAATTGTCGAGCGGAACGAAAGATATTTTTATACTATTTCATAAACAAAACATGAATTGAAATACCATATCGGATAGATTTGGCCAGAAAAATGTTAAACAACCGAAAATATATTCATTTCCATTTGCCTTAGTCAGCAATGCCAACTCAGGAAAATGAAACCTAAACATTACACTATTTCGATCCTCTATTGTTGTTATAGAGGAAAACAAGTTTATAATCTCAAATAAATCTCACATTATTTTTAACATGAACAAACAGCTTTTCTTCTGGGAAGATACGTTGATTGTTAAAAGAACAATTGTTAAAATCACAGTTGTCTACATGAAATGGAGTGCTATTTGAATTGTCAATCGATGATGATTTGTAATAAATTGTTTCTCAGCGATTTATGGCATACATTTGGAATAACTTACTAAACAAAAGAATGGCGTTGTGATAAGTTGTACAAAACAAAAGAACGAATAGGTGATATAATTCAAACAGCTATGGTAACTTGTCATAAATAACAGCACTGAAATTATGATGGATGTTTGAGTAATATTTCAAGAACTTGCTGGAATTTACTAAGATAAGTGAAGCTCTTAGCCTCTGAATAATTATTTTATTTTAGATTCATGTTGCTTCACTGCTAACAGCTTCAGTTTCTCACTGAAATCCTATTTTATTTAATAGCACACTAATATGTGAAAGTAGATCAATGAACTATATTGTGGGAAAGTTTTAAGGCTGCCGTATATAGTTGTTGAGATATTGGTTCTTATATTTAACAAATGTAATATTAGTTGGATTTTAATCTACCCTTAAACCCAGTTCTTAAAGGCATTACGCTGAAGTACATAAAGTACTTACTATTGTAAGTCTCCCTTGAGGTATTTAGCTCTGATGTGAGATTCCCTTTTGGTCTAACCGGATCGGCTGGGATCGGGAAATTTAATATCGTACTGGCAATTTGGCCATGGTAGCTTCAGCCGCTCAATAGTCGGAAGATCTGTGGTTCAAATCCCGGCTATGGCATTGAATTTTCAGTCCTGATTCCACCTCTCAGTCTGGATTTGATTTTGGCCGAGGAGTATTTCAATAATTCCAAACTTATTTCATCACACCCTGAAGCCTTATTGCTTTTGAAAGTTTCCATTGCTTCTAATAATAATTTGTTCATTGTGATGGAATCAAACTCCTTCATGTTCTTCTTTCCCTGGGTGTGGCCATAATTCTTTAAAATATTTCAGACAGTATTATTCAGAAATATTGTTCAGTTCTACAGTATTCTTTTCTGTTCTATTTAAGTGCTTCATTATTCTATATACCTGCCTTAAGGCCTCATGGACATCATATTCCACATTGCTAACATATTGATCCCAACTCTGTCGTAATTTGCGCGTTTGTTTTTTCACTATGACATTTCATCTCTTATATTCAATTCTGTTTTCATTGTTAGGGTTATTTAATAGTTTTAAATAGGCTTCTTTCTTATTTCTAATTAATGAAACAATATCATTATTCCAGATATGCAAACCTCTTTTTCAGATATTATTTTCCTCTTCCCCAGTGCTTCATTGGCAGCTTTAGTGGTAACGTATTTCAAATCTTCCCATTGTAAGTTTACGTCTAGACTTAATGGTCGATGATCGTCGATGATTCATTTATACAAGTTTAACTATTGATTTTATTCTTAATCTTTTTATCCCTCGTACATTCCAAGTGACTATGTTTAATTGTTCCGCAATGCCTTTTACCATGAACCGTTTACATTTGACTGAGATCGACTTAATTGAATCCGTCCGGTTTTCCTTTTTCAGAGCTTTAGGTGTAGGGCCGTTTTTACATGGGAGGGGCACCAACCCATTTGCCATAACCCCCAACCTGGAGGATCAGGGTTTAATTTTCGAGTTCTCTCTACAAGGCTGAATGCCATCCAAGGTTTTGGAGTCTCGCCTGCCCCTCTATTGTATAAACCGGAATAGATGGGTTGCCTCTTCCTCCAAACTTGCCGTTCCAGAGGTCATCTTCTCCACCTGTTTGCTGTTGAGGACTTCACACGTAACCCTGTGTAAGGAGCCCTTTCACCAGGTACTACACATGACCTGGACCTAACGAGGGAAGGGAAGCTACCCCTATTGATGGGACACCTGTCCCACCCCAATGCCCATTAATATACATTATAAATCTTTAAAATATATATTAGTAGAAAATTAATTCAAATGTTACGAGCAAATTTCAGCTTTTAGTTCACTGGCACGAACAAGAGTGTTGATACATGGCTACAAACATGAACAGTTTTTGCTGTGTGCTCTTTGCAAATTGGACTGGAACAGTTCTTACAACAATGTTGGGTGAATTGGTCCCTCTTTCTGCGACATAAGACACATCTTGGCTTTTCCTGTTTGTATTCCTTTGTTATAGTTGTTGGTAATTCAGGGATATCAGTCACAGTTTGTATTATTTGCCTTAGATGTAGTGGCAGCCCTGGAACACGCATCCGTTTCATCAGATGTGGTTTCACAAACATCACACCTGTAGAAATTATGTTCGAGAAATAAAGTCATTGATACTCGTATAGGTCTTGCAAATTATCTACCCATTTGCTCCCTCAATGTTTAAAGACTGGAGGCATACCTACCCATTGACAAAAAAACTGATGTCTTACACTCACATGACTTTCTCTACTCTTGTACTAACTATTTTTATTAACTTTTACTTCTGTATCTTCTTCGTGTTAGCCCAGAGAAACTTTTACAGTATCTTATCATCTTTCTGTAGGTGCAAGGGGAATTTGAGAATACAGTAGGCTTTGAGCGATAGTTAAATGTTTTAAAGCTTTCAAATTCCATTCTATTTGCACGGTGAACATATAAAAATGAATAACGAAGTTCCATTTACAGAAGTCTCACAAATAAAAAGGAATATCTGCGAAATGGTTCACTCCAATATATATATTTGGACATAAATTGTGCGTTTTAGCAAGATCAAGTATACTAAACATGTGGGATTTCTATCAAAATTGTTTTTGAGAGTTTTATTAAATTTGTTTCCATAGAAACGGTAGATCTGGGTGGTATAGGTATCACATCTTAGAGAAGATACTGAACTTAGTATTTACGTTAATTATCGTTTTTGAGTTATGTTGTTGACACGCACACACACAAACGTACACACACACACACACACACACACACACACACACACACACACACACACACACACACACACACACACACACAAACGTACAGACTCTCTAAAAATGCTTTCTTGGGATTTAGGGGGCTTCAAAACATTAAATCTCGACATTGAGTTTTTTGATGGAATACAATGCTTCCTCTACTTACTATACGTGGTAGAGAAAGTAACAAAACTAACGCATACACAGCGAAAACTTCTGAAATAGCACTGCCACAAAATAACATAGGTTTAATGATACTGTTTTCCCTATCGCCTACATAGTACGTGGAGAAACTATTGCAAAAATTGGTACCGAGAATTCACTGGAAATGTACGTTTTGAGGTGCATTGGTTAAATAAAGAAAGCATTAATGTTTAAGTATGTATATATGAACATGACTAACGAAACGTCGGTGTAATATATGCTGACTATTTAACTTCAGCATTTTCCAAGGTTGCGATACCCCACCCCAAACTACATTTATATGGAAAAAGCTCGAAAAAAAAATCGAAAATTTTGTTTTCTGAAAAGTAACTATATTGAATTTTATGAAAATAGCCTCTGAAGCCTCTTCTTTCTGAATAACATTTACATAACCAATAACCCTTAAGAGACAGACAAAATCTTATTACACAAAAACTGCAGATATCGTTAAAGTACATAATTTATCAAACATTTCTATTTGGGGGGAGCAGGTTAGGACGTATAACCATTATCAACATATTCTTTCTTATTGATCTGAATTTTCAGGTAGGTACTTATACTTTCGTCACAAAGGAAGTCGTTATTTGCATTTTATCTCCTAGCCATGTCAAAGTCATTATATAGTGGCCAGTTCTTAAAGGATTTTACTCTCTAAACCTGCTGTATTCTCGTATTTCCATTATATCTATTAGGGAATACCTATATCATAAAACGATCCTTAGAAAACATTTATCTCGATTTCCATAAACCTTATAAAAGAATTACGGTTTTTAAGAACTTGTACAAGAGTATGTAGAGAACATCATGTGAGCGCACGCGTCAGATTTTTACTTTCTGTACCAACCAAAAATGTCATACCGAGAGTTCAACTGATGTGTGTTTAGAGATCCTCCCCTTCTTTGAACCGAAAATAGCACTGATGCTTAATTTAAAAAAATTACAAAAAGGGAAGTCATGGTCGCTACATGGGTTAGTGCCACCTTATACACCGTGGCCCAGTGTTCCTAGGGCGCCTTAAGCACTGTCCTAGGGCGTATTTTGTCCTGAGCTTTCACTGCAGGAGAATTGTAGTGGTTTTTTGCTTTTTCGGAGTGGTTGGCTGCGCGCCTTGTGTAGTTACCCTGTAGCTTCGGACCTCCCCTCCAACTTCAACTTCAACTTATTTATTATAAAAGACATTTGCCCGGTGCCGGTACAAAGGGGCCCGGCTTACAGGCTCAAATTGACATGAGATATATTTGACAGTATTTACATTGGTTATTTATTTTGCTTTGGTGTTCAAAAACCCATACAGTGGGCAGCTTTAGCCCACCGAGAACAGTTTTAATGCGTATTCTCAGTTTTTTTTTATGTTTCTCTGTTTTTGATAGTTTTGTTTAAATTTATATACACGGATATATACACGCACTCACTCCTGGGCATACCACTCATATGTCCCATCACATGCACACACACACACACACACACACACACGCTCATAATATATATATATATATACACACACTGCACTATATACACTTCACTATGTACAGTTTTTCCGCAGTTTTCCTGTGCGGACCAGGTTGCAGCTCCTGAATGGTTCCCTGGGATGCAGGCCTCTGAGGTAGCGTGTGTGCGGCCTAGGGCCCTTCTTTGCGTGGACGCACATCAGTCGGTGAGCCGAACAACGTCTAAAACATCTTGATTCTGCTGTGCTTCCGATGCTTCGGCTCACCTTTACCAATATTGGCAATGACGTAGTTGTCATGGTTTCTGATGCGCGCCCACGCGACAGTGGCTCTTTTCGCTATTGCCTCGGGAATGGATAGGATCTGGGTTTCCTGGTGAAGGGTTCGGTTAGTGGTTAGGATGGGAGTGGAGAGGATTTTCCTGAGAGACAGGTTTTGTAGGGTTTGGAGAGTTTTTAGGGCGGTTTTTGAGGCGTTTGCCCAGGCCACACACGCGTATAGAACAACCGAAAGGATAAAAGCCTTATACAGGACGAGTTTGGACTTCAATTGCAGGTGTTTGCTGCGGAAGATGGGGGCGCATAACTTTAGCCGCTGTCTGCCTTTGTTGGCGCTATTTTTTATGTGGGTGGACCAGCACATTGTGCGGTCCAAGGTAACCCCTAAGTATTTCACTTGCCGACGACAATGCAATATTTGACCACCGACCGTTAGGTCCATTGCCAAAGTGTGATGCCGCTTAGAGAAATGTATCAGCTGGCATTTGGTAGGATTAATTTTGATTTTCCAATCATGTTGCCATGAGAGGAAGTTGTTAACATAACGTTGCATTTCTGCAAGGCCGAAACGTGGATTTCTATGGTGATTGTATATTGCAGTGTCGTCAGCATACATGGCTACCTTACATCTGGCGTCCACTGGGAAATCGTTAGTGAATAATATATACAGAAAGGGTGACATGATTGCCCCTTGTGGGACGCCAGCCCGCATTACTCTCTCCCGTGAGGAGGAGCGGCCCACTTGGACGTAGAACTTGCGTTTTTCCAGAAAATTGTGCAGCAAGTACAGGTAATTTTGAAGAGCCGGGAAATTGTGGTGCAGTTTGTAAATAAGGCCATTGTGCCAGCACCGGTCGAATGCGGCTTCTACGTCCAGAAATAGCGCCAACGTTGAAGCCCCATTGTTAAATTGCTCTGTTACATCATCAGTTAGTCTGAGAAGCTGTAAGTCAGTAGAATGTCCTTTTCGAAAACCAAACTGTGAATTTGAAAGTTCATGAGATGCCGAAACTTGTTTTTGAAGTCGAAAAAGTATAAGTTTTTCGAGCAATTTACCAATAGCAGACAAAAGACTAATGGGGCGGTAGTTTTGCGGTTGCCTGGTGCTTTTTCCTTGCTTTGGGAGCATAATTACCTTGGCTCGTTTCCAAGTAGAGGGGAAATAGCCTTGCTGCAGACAGGCGTTAAATATTTTGGTCAGTTGCACCAGGGCTTTTCTCGGGAGATGCTTAAGTTCCTCATTAGTCACTTTGTCTGGGCCGGCAGCTTTCCC
This sequence comes from Tenodera sinensis, assembly GCA_030765045.1. Taxonomy (NCBI): domain Eukaryota; kingdom Metazoa; phylum Arthropoda; class Insecta; order Mantodea; family Mantidae; genus Tenodera; species Tenodera sinensis. The sequence continues at coordinate 40,219,974 of CM060967.1, forward strand.
ATTAGGTAATTTCCTAATGAGCTTGTAAACTTCCTGCGGTGTTATTAGGGGTAGCTGTTGCTCTTGCTTCTGCGCCACCCAGTTTTGTACCCATGTCTGTACCTCCCGTTCTATATCACGGTTGGTAACTGGGTTTTCGCTGAATCTATCTTCAAGACAGTCAGCGAAAACCTCGGCTTTCTCCTCTTCGGAGAAGTGCAGGCCGCCTTGAGTGTGCAGCGCCTCAGTTGCGGAGTTGACGCTCGTGGAGACTTTAAATGCCTTTAATAATTTCCACAAGGAAGAGTCCGAATGGGTGGTACTCAGCATTTTGTTTTCCCACTGTTCAGTTTTGTTGATTTTAATTTGATGCCGAATGATGTTGCGTAGCCATTTTGCTAGCATTTTGTATTCAGGCTGACGGGTATACCGCCACAGTCTTGTCAAGCGTCGTCTCCGCGCAATGAGTTGCTCTACCTCGGGGTACGTGCAAAAACCGGGTGGTCTTGTGGTGTAAGTGGTAGCGCTTCTCTTGGCCGTGTGTAGCGAGGCAGTGAAGTTTTCAATGGCGACATCTATGTCTGCCTCGCTATAGTATGACAGCTTGGGTTGCGCCATCCCGTGCATTTCCATGGTGAACTTATTCCAGTCGGTCTCAGCCCTCCTTCGAGGCCCAGAGGCACCGGCTGAAATGCCACCCTGTATGTCGAAATGCACGGGAAGGTGGTCGGAGTCCAGGCTGTGATACACTGTAAAGTTAGTTAAAGGTGTCGCATTTTTGGTTAATACGAAGTCCAAAATTTCGGGGTCAAAGTGCCCCGTTCTGTGCCAAAAGGTGGGCTCTGGGGGATGGTGCACCTCTAAGTCGTCATTTTCCGTTATAAGTTCAACCAGGAGATTTCCAGCCGCGTTTGCTCGGCGAGAAAACCACCAGGGGTGCCGGGCATTGAAATCTCCTGCAATTATAACGTGCTCCTCTAAAGCGAGGATTTGTTCGAGGTCAGGTATGAAATTTAAGGAATTGGGGGGCCGGTAAAGCGCTACCAGCATCACCGTTTGATTATTTACACGTGTTTTAAGTGCTGTGCACTCTAACGCTGCCATTACAGGTAGCGTAACAGAAGCATGAGCAATGGTGTTTTTGAGTAAAATAGCAGTCCCTCCCCCCTGTCTGCCAATTCTGTCATTCCGAAAGATTTTATACCCCTGGAGCTTAAAAGTCTGCTCTTGCTGTAATTTAGTTTCGCAAATGAATGCGACATCAATTTTGTTACGCCGCAGGTAATTTTCAAGTTCGTGTTGCTTCCTGTGGATGCCATCTGCGTTCCACAGGAGTGCTCGGGTTAAAGTTATGCCTCCCCTTGAAGTTGCCATTTACTCGACAAGAGTGGTGACCAAACATATGATGGCTTCTAACTTCTCCATGGTACTGTTGCAGCTTTTTAATCTTGCGATTATGGGCCGCAACTTTGTTAGTAGTACTGGGAGGTTTAAATCCTTGAAAAGGCTGAAAATTTCTCTCAAACCTCCCAGGTCACTGGTGGGTGCCTCTGAGGGCTGGGGTTGTGGAGGGGGACCATTTGGAGGTTGCTCAAGTGCATTTCGTCCTCCGGCGGCTCCTGCGAAAGAGGTGCCTTTGTGGACCAGGGCCGGGTTGAGGATGGGGCGTGGCCCTGGTTGAGTACCAGGAGAGTTCCTGGCTACAGCGGCCAGTTGGCGGCGGTGACGTTCCATTTTGAAGGTCTCACACCCCCTATAGCTGGCAGGATGCGCCTCCCCACAGTTGGCACAGTGGGGTACAACGTCTTCCTTGGCCTTTCTCGGGCAGTCAGCTAGGCGGTGGAGGTCACCGCAAAGGACACACCGGGAGGTCATGTTGCACATTTTAAACGTATGTCCTAACTGTTGGCAATTATAGCATTGGGTTATGTTTTGGGAAGTTTTGAGGACCTCCACAGTGACCATCATGTGGCACACCTCTCTTTCCTGCAAAAGCTTTTGGTTCTCAGTTGTTCTAGACAAGCTTACCTGAAAATTTGGTAGAGGCCTGCCGCGGGAAACCATCTGTCTAACTTGCACGCCGGTGTAGCCCTTGAGTTCCAGATCCTCTTTGACAAAGTCCGCTTGCAGATCCGCAGGCAGGCGTTTGATGACGTATCGCAGAGGCTGGTCACTCCTGGGTGTGAAGCTGTAATTTTCTACACCGGCGCGTGTCAGGAGCTGCATGGTGGGGATGGCGTCTTGCTTTCTCAGGAGGAAGAGTTTTAGACAGTCCCTCGTTGTTTGCAGCTTGTAAACTCCGTTTGGTAGTGTATTTTTGAGTGTTTGAAGCACCTTCACCGTCTGGCGGACATCCGGGATGATGATCCTCGGCGGCTTTTGGTTTTCCGTGTCCTGTGTGTTGTGTGATGTTGTTGTTGTTGTTGCGGAGGAGGTACTTGGTATTGATGGGTGTGGGTGGGGAGTAGGGCGGGTTTTTGTAGGTGTTCTTTGGTGTGTTGGGATTTTTGGTTTCTGTAGCTGGGGGATGGGATTGTGCGTGGGTGTGGGTAGTGCCGGGAATTCTGTATCCTCGCGTTCTGCTGTCTGTAGAGGCGCGAAGGAGTTGCGTAGAGTGAGGGGGTGGGGCGGTGTCGTCTGCCGTGGTAGTCTTTTGTTGGTTGCGGATTGACCGGGTCGCTCACCTTCAGAATCGCTACCGGTGTCGCGCGTGCGCTTCTTCTTCGGGGCGGCTAGCTTCCACCCCTCACTCTGCTTTACAAGCTCCCTCTTTTTGTGCGCATATTCCCTATAGCAGAACGCGAGGTCCTGCGTGAACTTTTGGAATTTGGTCGAGTCTGCTTCTAGGTTTGATAAGATGTTATTGTAATACGTGATTTCTTGTTGAATGTCTTCGACTTCCTTCCTCAGCTGCTCGAGGGAACGTGCCTTACGCTCTTCCTCCTTGGTTTGCTGTTCGTCTGTCGGTGTATGCGGTGAGGGCCGCATTTGCGCTGGTGCTGCTGTGGTGGCTGGATCTGCAACTAGTGGTACTGGCACGCCGCTCTCGGTCAGACAGTCGTGAGCGGTCGGCCCGGTAGCATGTGCTATTGCTGATGCCATTGTTTCACTTTCACTTCACCTAGCGCGTGGGTACGCCAAGGGCGCCCCGCGCGATACACAGAATTAAAACTGACACTAAATGTTGCGTCACTGCCACTGTACTGATAAAAAAAAAATAAACACTAGATGATTAAAAAGAATGTATGTACAAAAAGACGGAGGTCACTTATATGATTACTGCTGCCGCCCGGTGTTATATAGAGATGGAGTGTAATGATTGCATACGTGAGAGTTGAGAGTATTCATTTGTTATAAATTTGTGTAAGATGATATCTACATTTACTTGTTATTTATAAGTTTTAAGTATATTTTGGAACACTTTTGTCTTACATTACTTATACATTTTTCTACAGTTATAAGTATGGTCTATACTAAGATGATGGAGGAAATATCCAACCAAGGCGAACAATGGACAGAAATTCCTTTGCTCTTAGATAGTGATATCAACATCTATAAGTGTATATTCTAGAGTTTTATTTACTTCTGGTTGTAATACCCAAAATAAGTGAATGTCTATAAACATGAAAGAAATTTTTACTTTAACGTTATGCACCAACTCCGCTTTTCTGTGTTATATCCTACTCATTCATTATTTCAAGATATGAATAAGCTACTAACTAAGGTGTTGTGTATGTGAATTGCAGTTTGGGGTAGATTTTCTTCAGAATTATCGTCTTCAGTAATTTTTAAAGCACAGTAATTTAAAAATATTATTCTCTGATAAAAACGTTTAAGCAATTCGGAGGAATACTCGGTGACGTAAGTCTATTCTTGAACTTCCCTGTACCTTAAGAAAAGATAAACTGCTAGTAGATATATAGTGAAGTTGATGCAAATTCTTGAAATATTACTCAAACATGTTTCACGCTGACTCCATATCTTCAGTGATGTTATTTATGACAAGTTACCACAGTTATTTCAAGAACATGCAGCAATTTACTAAGGTAAGTAAAGCTTATAGTCTCTAAATAATTATTTTATTTTAGATTAAAGATGTGAAATGTTTCTAAGTACGCAATTTTTACTTAACTTGAAATAGGTTCTAATTAAAGTTTAAAACTTTGAGACGAACTTCTATTTTATACTTCGCTAATTATTTTAATTCTTTGTTTAATTCCTGTGTATTTAATTCTAGGATAGGGGAAAATTAGAGCTATTTGTCATTTAAAGGTATGATTATTAGTTTAGGAAGTCATTTTAGCAATTATAAAGTTGAATATTTGAGAGAGGTGTTAAATTATCATACATGATTTAACACGTGGTCGCTCTTTGTTTTGCACAAATTATCAGAACGCTATTCTTTTGTATGGCATAAATCGCTGAAAAACAATTTATTACGCATCATAATCAACTAACAATCCAACTTCAATTTGACAATTGTAATTTTAACAATTCATGCTTCTTTCCAGCACAAAGGTTGTTTGTTAATGTTAAACGAAAGTGAGATTTATTTGAGGTTATAAACTGGTTTTTTGTTATTACAACAAGAGAGGATCGAAATTGTGTAATTCTTGGGTTTCATTTTCCTGAGTTGGCAGTGCTGATTAAGGCAAATGCAAGTTAATATATTTTAGGTTATTGTTTACAGAATTTAACATTTTCTAGTCAAATCTATGAAATACAGTGTTTCAATTCGTATTTTATTTATGAAATAGTCCATAAATATCTTTCGCTCCTCTCGAGAATTTATCGGTGAGGTCAAATGTCCTAAGATATTACTTGTAATAAACCTCCATTACGCATTTCTAGGTATAAGATCAAAACGGTACCTAGTCAAAAAAAACTGATGGCTATCGCTATGCGTCAACTCTGAAATTCCATGCTCTTTACGAGAACACGAGAAACAGAAAAAAAAGACGTTCGCTCATATGACTGTCTCTACTCACTCTTGCGCAGAATCTTGTTATAAACGCCTATTCCCCTCTTTACTTCTTGTTGATTGAGATAGACGTTTTAGCAATGTCTTATTGCGTGTTAGTGAAGATGGAGAATACAGTACGGTTAAGCGACGGTCTAATCTTATAAGACCTGATCGTTTTGTGAAGCCCTGTGCATTCCATTCTCCTTGATGTCCACGAAATTAAAAAAATGAATAATGACTTTCCATTTTCGAAAATAAACGCATTGAAAATTTCAAACAAATAACAAGGAATATCCACAACGTTTGCTGTACAAACAATTATTTGATATACATTGTGTGTTTTAAATAGGTCTATATTTCTTGTTTTCTAAGATTCAGTCATTCTCTTGCGGTTTACCAGTTAGGCAAAACTTATCCAGAATAAAGGGCATTTCTGAGGCCATTCCCTGAAAATTGAAGATATACATTTCATTTGTCACGAAAATATCTTGAACATATGGTATTTTAATCAAAATCTTTTCCGACATTTTTGAGAAAACAAATATTTTTAAAATGTTCCCAGTAAAGGGTAGTTTGTGGTGTCGCATCTTTAAGGGAGTCTCTGTTTTTGAGTTATGCTACACACACACACACAAACGCACGCACGCCTTTTTGACAAAAGTGCTTTTTCTTGGGTTCAAAAGGCCGTAAAACTTCCAATTCATGTGGTTCATTGTATCAATTTTGGGTAGGAATGTAGTACTTCCATTACTAACTCTTAGCACGTAGAATGTAAAAATGTGCATTTCAATATTCAAATCCATTAATTAACAATATCTCGCAAACGGTTAATGCTATAAAATCACGTGCTTCAATGGGATCTACATTTTTTTTGTGCACTAAGATTATGTCTATCTCTTAAGACTTATTCTGGATAAGGAAGATTATTCTCAAAAAAATCATAATATATATTTTATTTTATCACACAAATTGCCTAAATACCCAAAAACTGAAACGTTAGATTTCGACTGAAATATGGTTTTAAAGCCCCCTAAAATAAAAAGCAGCATTTTAAAAATACGTACTTAAGTTTGAGAAAAAGTGAGAGACAGAGAGAGTGGGGGTGAGGGTGCTGGCGTCCTGTTCATTGGGAGGGATTTTCTATAATTTTGTACACCTGGTAAATTATAAGAGAAAGTCAAATATGCAATCTGCCCTGAAAGGTGCAACGAAAACAATTTTAAATATCAACGTCAATTAACGTATGAAAAGAAACATTCTTTATTATAGAATTTATTAAAATATAAAAAACATACATACAAACATATGAAAAAATATTGCACTGTGGTTTATACTTAAGAAACCGCCCGTCTTTGGTAAATACAATAAAGCAAGATACGTCTTGAGTTGTTAATACCTTTGGATCCATTATTTTCTTTACTTTCATATACTATTACACATTCTAGTATAATAATTGTAAAGAAAATCTTAATATTATTTCCACAAACTCTGATGTAGCATTCTTAGTGGTGTAAAATTAATGTCACACCTGTACCGTTGCATACAACGATTTATACAATAATAGTATTCTAAAATTATAATAATTTGATGTTTTCATATTCATATTCTGAAGTGTATTGTTAAACATTTTCTCTAGCTCTTTTAACATTATACTGAGGAAAATGGTTATCAACTTAAGCATGGAGTTATGCTTTAAAATAGTCCTAAGGGGAAAAATTTCACAGAAATATACTGAAAGGGAATGCATGTTTTGCACCAACAATTAAAATGTATAACAGGATGTAAGTTCTTCCTAAAGCTTATAATTTTAAAGTTGTAGTATTCTAAAATCACTGTTTGACTATTTTTTCCTGCTTACAGAGTTTGTGCATCCATTTGCACATTTTTTTAAAAAGCCTACTTTTAAAATTGCAGACACACCTTGTGTGAAAAATGCACTAGATAACAGTTGCAAGATAAGTTCCAACCAGAACGTGTGAACTGAAGGCAGTGTTTGAGGGTCTAGACCTGGCGCAACGAAAGCTTGCCAACCTAAGGACATGTAGAAGACTATTTTCGTAAAAATATTGTTACACCTGTTACAAGATGACAGTATCCCTATTACGGGCTCCAGTGTCTTACAACGTCTCGAGGTGTGCATATCGCTGTGAATGAGTAGTGAGAGCAGCAGGTACAATACAAGTGGTGGAAGTGGCATGTTCCCTTCTATCCAGCAAGATAACCCAACTTTATCAGAGTAGAGCGGAAGATCTGTGCAAAATCTCGTTGGCAAGCTTTCGCTGCGTTACCTCTACTAAACATTACGGGCTACTCAACTGTACACAAGTCTCCACAACGTCCCTAACTTCACAATAAATAGTTGACACTGTTACGGACAAGTTCAGTAATCATTGTCCTTGTAGACGTACTCGGACCTCGTGCCATAGTCACGGTATAACGAGGCGGCGTCCTGAGGGTAGTAAGTAGCCTGTCGCTCCTTGGCCTCTTCCTCGTTGTCCTCAGGGTTCTGGGGGAAGAGGATAGGTCCTGGGTTCGCTACTCGACCAGCCCCCTGATATGAACCAAAACTTCCCAGTGATGCGGCGACGGGATAGTAGCTCTTGCTCGGAGGCAGAGGGTATATTGGTTGCTTGACGACGGGCAAGGGTCTCGGCACGGCGTACACTACGGGCTTTGGGAGGTGCACTGCATGCTGGAGTACTGGCTTCGTGACCGGGTGTAGTGATGGGCCGGTCCGCTTCACCACGGCGTTGAAACCATTATGATCGTCAGCTGTGTAGTCGACCGTCCGGATGGAACCATCGGGCTCCACCAGGCTGTAGGAACCCTTGACTACGTCACCGTCCCGCGACTCCCACTGGCTCTTCAGGTCACCCGTGTGCTGGTCCTTGACGCCGTAGTTGAACTGGTACTTGGGGTATGCCTGTGAACAAAACAAACATGGGTTTGTCAGAGATATGTCTTGCTAATCAACAACCCCTAAAAGCTATACTAAAACCGTCAAATATGTAACAAATATAAGGACACTTAACATTTCAAAATGCATTGCGTTTGTACTTAGAACAATTGAAGGGCTGAGAATCGTAGTGGGCCACGTGCCATTTTTAAACAATGTGTTGAAATAAAACTAAAGTTTGGTTAATTTAACAATGTATTGAATAATTTGTACCATATTATAGCAGTAAAATGTAATTAAGACCATAATAATGTAGCTTTAAAAATATAATCTATTATTTGGGTGGAATACAGTACTTCTACTTACTATATATATTAATGTAAAGAACTAACACACATAGTGGAAACTTCTGAAATGGCATTGCCACAAAATAACATAGGTTAAATGATATTGTTTTCTCTATCACGTACATAATTCGTGGAGAAGGTATTGCAAAAATTCGACCTCCAACTTTTAATAAATGTATTCCATCCCTCCCCTCTACGCCTAAGACTTTACATCCCTTTACATCATCTTTTGAGGTGTTTTAATTAAAAAAAGAAAGCATTTGTAGAAAAAAAAAAGGACTGTGTTTATGTGTTTGTACATGTAAACAACATAACTCAAGAACGAAAAGTCGTTTAATATCTACTCACTATTTAAGTTCAGTATGTTCCAAACCCCCATCCCAAACTACATGTATATGAAAGTATCTCGAAAAAGTTCGACAATTTGGTTTTCTGAAAGGTAATTTTCTTGAATTTTATGGAAATAGCCTCTGAAGTCTCTTCTTTTTGAATACATTTACATAAGTGATAAACCTTAATAGATAGACATCTTATAACACAACTGCAGAACTCGTTGAAGTACGCCATTTGTCTTTTTTTTTTTTTTTTTTTTTTTTTTTTTAATAACGGGGTAGCAAAATAATGGGTGCATATTCTTTCTTGATCTGAATTTTCAAGTACTTCTACTTTCTTCACTAGAAAGTCCTTATTCGCATGTTAGCTCCTGGCAATGTCTATGACATTACATAGTGGCCAGCTCCTAAACAATTTGACTCTCTTAGCCTATTATATTCTCCTATTCTCATTATATATATATATATATATTAGGGAATATATAATAAAACGATCTATAGAAAACATTTACAAATTTCGTTTATATGGCAAAGTTTTCAGTACCGTTTAGTTTCTCAAAAATGCCTTTAATATTTAAAAAAATTACAAAAGGGAAGTCATGGTCGCTACATGGGTTAGTGCCACCTTATACACCGTGGCCCAGTGTTCCTAGGATGCCGAGGGTTTGACGTGGAACTCGCCCGCCCTTACAAGTTCTCAACGTCTCCTCTGGCGTTGTCCTAGGGCGTATTTTGTCCTGAGCTTTCACTGCAGGAGAATTGGAGTGGTTTATTTGGAGTCGTTGGCTGCGCGCTCTTGTGTAGTTACCCTGTAGCTTCGGACCTCCCCTCCAACGTCAGCCGCTGCCCGCTGTTATATACAGATGGATAGCCAGGGTTGCAACCGTGAGAGTTGAGAAGATTCAATTGTTATACATTTGTGTAAGATGATATCTACATCTGCTCATTGTGTATATGTTTTATATATATTTTGAAACACTTTGGACATACATTGCTTGTATATTTTTCTACAGTTGTAAATATGTTCAATAGTAAGTAGATGATAGAGGAAACATCCAGGCAAGTCCAACATAGCGAGACATTACATGGATTGGCATACACTGCTGTGCACTTGCATGGTGGAGATTTATTTACTTCTGGTTGTATTACACAAAATAATTGAATGTTTCTAAACACCGAAAGAAACTGTGTGTTAATGTCATTGATCTCTGTATTCCTTTGCTATATCCTATTTATTCATTATTTTTAGATATGAATAAGGTAATGTAAATTCCTTAAATATATGGTGTCTATTTTATTTAAAAAATTTTCGAAGTATTTTTGGGCAATTTGTGGAGAGTGACGAGAGGGAGATGTTGGTTATCTTTGCAAGATTTTAATTTTATAACGGAATATAAACTACACAGCTTGAACCAGATATGCGAATATGATTTTAAAGTATCAACAGAGAAATCTAAGATATTGGCCTTTTGGAGAAAACAATATATAAGGTCAAAAATAATTTTAGAAAGTAAACCATTAGAACAAGAAAGAGAATTCAACTATTTAGGATGTAATCTGAATTATATTATGAGAGCTGAAAGAGAGATGAGCAGAAAGCTTTCAAGCTTTCAAATGATATGTGGAACAGTGTATAGAAGTTGCGAAATAAAACAAGAAGAGAGACAAGGTTAAAATAGCTATTATAAAACAATGGCGGTCCTTACCCTACTCTATGGAAGCGAGACTTGGGTTCCCACGAAGAAAGTGGAAAGCCAAATACAAAGTACAAAGATGAATCTTTTAAGGAAAACAAACGGATGCACTAGGTTAGATAAAATAATAAATGAAAACAAAAGAAAACAACTCCATATAGACTTAAAAACTACTAAAGCAGAAAAATATCAAAAGGAATGGATGTAACATATTGTAACCTTGGTGGGTGTAAAGTAAAGGAGACAGATGTAGTCGAGATAAAGAAACACTTTTATTTCCGTAAAACAGTCTTTTTACACTCGTTGTAATAGCAAGAAAGTCTTTACCGATTCACCAACCGCACGGCTCCGAATTAGTCACACAAAAACTGTCCCTTCTCACGCTTTACCGCTATTTATATCTCCCAGGCACTATTCTGGAATCTTCAGGAAAGTTCAGTTATTATTGCGGTGAAATACAAAGCAGAAAGTTCCAGAAGTCTCTATCCCTTTCTCTCTTTCGGCAAGCGCCCCAACAATGCGGCCATTCTCTGTCTCTTCCCTTCGGCTCCTTTGCGGTAGTGCCGACAATAATGCGATGGGCGACAATATACAGAGAACGCAATTAACATCTTATTACTGGGATGCCGGATGGAGAATGGATGAAGTCCAAGATCCAGAGCATTAGTAAACAACAACAACACATATACAAAGAATGCCTGAAACAAGACTGCCTAAGATTACATTGTAGTATCAACCAAAAGGGAAGAGGGATGTTGGTAGAACCAAAAAGAGATGAAAAGAGCAATTATTGTGATACGGAACAGGCACTCTGCCCACGTCAATAAGTGTAGAACAACAAGAAGAAAAAGTTCAAGTTTGGTATTATTGGATATTTCATTCTTTAATGATGTTCACACATACACACATGCGGACACTCACGTACCTATTTCTAAAATGTTACCTTTTATTTTAGGGTGCTTCAAAATGGATATTTGCGTGGAAATCTGAATATTCAAATTTTGTATGTTTAAGCAATTTCTATGTTTAAATAAAACGCATATTATGATTTTCTGCTACTAGCTTGCGAAAGTCTCTTTATTTAAAATTCATGTTTTGTATAATTTTGTATAACCGATAAACATAATCATACAAAACTTACTATGAGTGTATTCGTTTGAAATTCGATTCAGGAAAAGTTTGTAGAAGATGAATTCTTCACAAGTTATGGGTTAGAACATTTTAAACACATTCATCCGCATACAAGGACACTCAGTCAAAAGTTCTAAGCAAGGGAAAAATAACTAAAATGAAAAGAAGTGGAACAAAATCGCTGCCAAGCATCACAACTATTTTATTTTTTATAATAGAATAATTGACTGGGGATCTGGATCTATAAATTCTCCGGGAATATCCTATGAAATGTTCTTCATTCTGAATGACTTTTGTATAACTGATAAACAGCAACAAATAGACAAAATCTTACTGCACAAAAAATACCCTGTTGAAGCACTTATGTTTTATGGCATTGACTTTTCGAAATATTCCTTATTAAATTACTAATTAATTTGGGTTTTGACTTTGTGCATTCCTCACTATGTGCTTACAGTTAGTTGAGGAAGATTGTATTCCATCCGAAAATTCGATACAATAAGGACTCCTGAACCCAAGAAAAAGCATTTTTAGAAAAAAGATCTGTGTGTGTCAGTACTGTAACTCAAAAAACGAAGAGTCCTTTAGAAACCAGTTAGTTCTAGCACACACAACTGAAGCTATTGAAGCAACACAATCCACGAATATTACAATAATGTAGACGCTACAGCTCCACTTATGTGAAAAAAGGTAGAAATCTTCCAACATGTTTCAACAGGTGCCTCCTGTCATTCTCAAGGACAAACTTTCTATCTTAACTCGAATGAATTCAGTCACAATTTAATGTTAAACTGTCATGCAAAGTTTAATTTCTAAGAGAGATTTGTCAACCGCACGTTAATATTAAATTGTGACTGAAGTCAGTCGAATTGAAACAAAAATACATTACAGTATTGTTCAGACAATGGTTGCGTGAGAGTTAGTGAAATCATAAACCATTTATATCCATTCCTCAAGAAGCTAGATGACTCCAAATATTAGACACATTTTTTTTTTCCGGCACAACGGTTGACAATAATTGTATTGGAGATATTTGTTACACCGCTGGTTAACGTATGACCGAAGCAGTGCCTTCCATCCATCAGGGATGTGGCTAATATTTGTTGCCTAAGCCGTGACATAAAATCACGTTCACACGGTGTTATGTAGGAAGTGTAGAAATGGACAATATTGCGGAAGGAACTTTCGACAAACACATGAACAATGACCACCGCTAGTACTGCTGTTGTTGGAGAGAGAGAGAGTGTCCATGCACCACACCTGTTTTTAGCACGTCACTTTCACATCTCATACAGAGTAGGCTATGATTTACCTGAATGACAGAGACATAGACCTTGAGAAATGCTACTTGCTACTTTCATTTAGCACGCGTACCAACATGCGTTACTTGCCATGATGGGATGTCGAAAGTATGCGTTGTTGCTGTCAATACTTAATAAGGCAATTACGTGGTCTGCGTGAAAGCAAGCTTTTACATTCCTTTATAATATATTCGATGCACAATCATAGTCTCAACTGAGGCCCCAGTTCATAGATTTTTAACGTCTTTTAGCACTATTCAGCGCCTGTTCTTATCACATAAGGCACCGCAGGCGATAGACGCTGACACAGTGCTACTTGGATAATTAGAAGCAGAAAGAAATATCCAAAAATTCCAATTAGAAAAGTTAAGTCTAAAATTGACAATTTGACAATACATCCGTCAAAATTTTCCGGTTGTCTCACTGTTTTTCGACTCCTTCCATTTTCACTCGTGGCACTACCTAAAATTTTCTCTTTATTCCTCAGATAAGTTGACAAAGTGTTCAGTTGTATCCCTTATTCTTGCACGATTTCAAATTTTTTCTTCAAACACTTCTGAACTTCTCGAATGAGGCTGACTTTTTCTGCAAAAGTTTAAGTCGTGTACTGGAATGGGGTTTACTGAGAGATATACATAGTAGCATTGATTTGCAACACACTGAAAAGTAGGAAGCTCAAGCGACAAATAAAGGCGCACGTGTATTAAACAAGGAGATATGGGAGCAAGAGCAGAAATTCGAAATAAAGGTGATTTTTTTTTACATTGATTTAATATAAAATTCAAGGGGCGAAAAAAATCTTCGAATTAACGACGATTTCGAATTATAAACGCTCGAATTATCACAATTCCACTGTATATGGAATGAAATCAGTGCTGTATTCTATTGAACTTTGTATAGGCATACAACAAACATGAACAATTACATACATTACTACTACAGTTGAAATACCCGGGTTGCACGTGGTTTAAAGGTTTATCCCTACAACTTTTAGACTTCAGGATGCATAGCCTTGTGTTTCCTATATTCAGAATGACATTATTTAATAGGCTTAAACAGGGTTTAATTAAAACTCTTAGGATAGCATAAAAAGCAAACAATAAAATAAAATATAAAAGCATTGAGAAGACATGCAAAGTACTGTTGAACAATCACAAACACCACACGAAGAAAAGTGAGAAGAGAAAATCGTGTGAACTAATACGTTGCATTTCTATTTAAATCATATAGAACATTGTATTAATTGTTTGTAGAAGATTGAGTAAAGAAAGACATATGAATATGTTACGTAAAGGAAAAGTGAGTAGAGAAAACCATAAATGTCATTTATCTCCGAAATAGTTCGCTCTACAAAAATGTATTTAGACATAAATTGTGTGTTTTAGCAAGATCTACATTTTTTGTATATTAAGAATTTGTCTATCTCTAACGGTTTACCAGTTGTGCAAAAGTCATCCAGAGTAAACATGACTACATGAGTATATCCAGAAAATTCAAGATATACATTTCATTTGTCATAAAAATATGTCAAACATATGGCATTTTAATCAAAATCGGTAGAGCCATTTTTAAGAAAATCAAAATGTTCGAGCAATTTTCCATGTGAAGGGTAGTTTAAGCTGGAGGAATTTTCTTGAAAATCGTCGTGTAGCATACTTTAAAGACATTAAACTTAAATACCAAGTTTGGTTTTGAAGTTACTTTTTTGCTTATGAGCTATGCTGTGTACAGACTGACACACACACACGCGCGCGCGCGCGTTTTCTAATATTTGTTTATTTCTTTGGATTCAGAGGACCTCAAAACATATATTTCCGGTGAAATCTCGACATCGAGTTTTTCGGTTGAATACAATACTTCCTCTACGTACTAGCAGAGAAAGTAAAAATGTGAAGTTAAAAGGTCAATATCGAGTATTTAAATTCCTGGCGTCAGCAATCGTTATTGAGGAACCGTTAGATGTGTGGTGAATTGTGAATTATTATCGGAGGTTTTCCTTAGTGCCACGCGCTGCGTGTTAAAACAAAAAATATGCGCTAAAGGCACAATGTACCCGTTGGTTCCCTCCATGCGCTTTCACTTGATGTGTTAGTTGAGATAATAACGCGAGGACAGTGTGATCTGCACGCTGAAACAATGATAGGCTGGACCAGCACCTGCCCGGAGCTGTGAACTGTTGGAAAGTTGTGTGGATGTGGGCAAGGTCAAGGAAATGATGGTGGTAGCATTGGATTTGCTTTCCCTTATCATTTGTTAGTATACCTACTATGTACTACAGTCCGAAATACGTTAAATCAGGCATGTCAAACCTCACTCCCAGGGTGTGAAGAGAGGGGTCTACCCCTCCTTAACCCCAGTAGCACGCGCTCGTAGAACCGGTTTTCGCTTTGTTTTTCCCGTTTTCCGATTTGATCATCACGGAGGGAGGGAAAATAGGGGAAAATTTTTCACGCCTGGTGAGTGCTGTTTGACACCCCTGCAGTCAAGACAAAGCCCCGATATGACCAAGGATGTTCAAGGAGCCTATGCAAATGAAACGATCAAAACAAAAGAAGCAGGATTCGACCCGTAGCTGTAACAGCTGATCCAAAGTTTCACATATAGCTAACTAAGAGCTCAGCATTTGCATATTTTGTTGCTTTGAGTAGAGTCGTAGAATAATTGTATAGAACAATTTTATAGTGTCCTTATTAACTGTTTTCATAGTCTCCCCTTTCGTAGCGTAAGGGTCAATTAGGTATTTTTACTTTCTCTACGTATGGTATTTAGAGGAAATATTGTCTTCCATCCAAAAATTCGATGTCGAGATTTCATCGGAAATATATGTTTTGAGGCCCCCTGAATGAAAAAAAAAAAAATTTTAGAAAAAAGTCCGCGCGCGCGTGTGCGTGCATGTGTGTGTGTGTGCGCGTGCGTCAGTGTGTCTTTCAATCTTGGACATCATAACTCAAAAACGAAAAGTCGGTTAAAAACCAAAGCTGGTGTTTAAGTTTGTCTCTCAAGGATAGGGCACGAAGATTTTTCGAAAATTTTTATTTTCTTGAAAATGGCTGCAACATTTTTATTAAAATGCTATATGTTTAAGATATTTTTATGACAAATGAAATGTATATCTTGAGTTTTGTGGACGTAACCCATGCAGTCCTGTTTGCTCTGGATGACTTTTGCATAACTGGTAAACCGTAAGAAATATATTAAATCTTACTACACAAAAATGTAGATCACACAATTTATGTCCAATTTTTGTAGAATGAACCATTTCGGAGATGTGCCCTGTTATTTGTGTGAGTTTTGGAAAACAAACTTTCCTCAAATGGAACATCGTTATTGACTTTTTAATGTTAGCCGTGCAAGGAGAACGGAATTTGAAAGCTTTAAAATTTTTGACTATTACTCAAACTCTACTGTATTTCCACATTCTGTTTGTACCTACAAGAAGATAAATAATAAGATAATTTCTGCAAATGTTTATCTCAACTATCACGAAGAAGATATAGGAATTACAGTTTGTAAGAGGGGCTCTAATGACCTAGCTGTCGACGGGCCCTTAAACCCTAATCACTCACTCACTCAGTTTGTAAGATTGGCAGTTACAGTTTGTGTGAAGGTCGCGAGAAGAGATAACAGTTGTGAGTTTAAGGTCACGAAGAACTGCAAATTGTCCTAACGAAAAAAGAGAACTTTTGTGCTTCGGTTTTAGAAAAAAAAAAATAATAAAGTGACAAAAAGTAATTGGACTTTGTTGTCATTTTGTCAGACTGGTGTCAGCAGTGGGATTTGTCAAATTGTCATTTTGTTGCAATACTTTGAAAAATCTCATAAATAATTGTTTACATTAGTAAGTCTGAATTTTAGCTATTAGCATAGGTCCGTTCAGGAGAAAAGTACTAATTCTATAACACCTTTCGTATCCAAGAAATGAGTATTTAATAACAATAACAAACAGTGGTCCATAAAACAAAGTAATTAGTAGACACAAAGAATCCTTCTGTATTGAAGTGTTGGTGTCTGTGTTTATGCTTATACGTCCTTAAAACACTGGACTACTGGTTTCCACGGTAGATAACCTGAGAGACGATGTTCAGATTTTAATCATCACAAAGTTAATGAATGGAGTTTTGTTATTTAATGAGCCGGGTGTAGGTATAAGGATAAACATTGTGTAACCTGTACAGAGGTATATTTGGACAACTTTCTCGTCGCGGCGGGATTTATTTGTTTATCCAGTAGAGTGGACGTGGAGAGGTTTGCTTGTCACCTGGATAATGAAGGTGTTTCGAAACGCGACTACTCGTAAACCGAGGACCATAAAGCAGTGAATAGCTTGTCCTCTATTTCTTTTCAGCTGACTGTGTGTATGTTCCCAACATCCTGCAGCTGTTACGAGGCTGTGCAGTCGAAGAAACGTACAGGGAGGGAGGGGGGGGGGATTTAAGGCACGACATGGATATAGAACAGTTTCTTTTCAAAACATGACGGCCTCTCCCCATACCCTTGACCATAGCCTCCCCCATGACACTGGTCAGTAACAATTGCCAAACAAAAGGCGACCCTCATTAGGAGGGAGAATTAGCATAGCAAATGTGCTTGGGAGCATTTCCTTCTTTTTCCAACCCTGGATATCACCTGAGCCTGAATGTGATCCTCACCAAAGACTCAGGTACAATATAAAAATAATTCCGATATTGGAAGAGACGATAGGTTAGTGACGATCCTGAAAATTGTAACCTCATTCTTGCGAAGCATTGTTGATATAGTTGATAAAAAGGCAGCAGAGGCAATAGGCATTAATATAACAGTTAAAAAATTGTCCATATAAGTGACGTTGATGCTTACCATATGCCAATAATGTGAAAGTGAATAAAAAATTAATTTCAGCTAGGCATGCAATTAATTCTTGTTTATTAATTTTAATTAGCTTAAATATTTATTAATTTATTAAAGTAACGATAGTAAGTTGAGCATTGGGCATTCAGTCCTGGTACTCTAACCCACCTGCATATTTTACCTGTTATAGTGTAGGTATACCTATGCATGAACTATATTAAATCCTCTAAGTTGTATTTATGATATAGATACCTATTTTTCAGACATTAAATAAAATATTTGATAGTTGAATTTTACCAATTTTTTTAAAGACGTAAAAGAAATCCGAATGTGAGTTTGTGTTTGAGAAAGAGAGAGATAGGGAGACTAAAAAGGATAAATACTAAATTTCGTGTTTCAAAAGATACTACGAAGTTTTTCAAAAATACCTACAGGATATATTTCTTGATATTTTTGTTTCTCAAAAATACCTCTAAGGATTGTTACTAAATCACTGTGTTTAAGTTATTTGCATGAAAATAAAGCACATCTTGAGTTTCCTATGAACAACCTGAGGATTTCTCTTATTTTGTAATGTATTTTGTATAATTTTGTTACTCACGAAACATCAGATATAGGTAAACAAGAACTTGCCACATAAATGTACAGGTCTCTCTTTAAAATACACGTTTTTTAAGTTCTTAGTTGCCATTATTTTGTTTGTTCTGACGTCATTCAAAGAGAGTAGAACTTCATAGCCAGCTGTAGCGATCAGTTTTTAAAGATATCACTTTGCTTCAGCTTGTAGGAATAATGAAACCATTTCTGAAAACCTTTATGTCGATTAATTTAAAATGGATAGAAAACAAGAATAATTGGTATGAACAATGAAGGCGAAACGATGAATTCTCGTATGTACAATCGAATAAGAAATGCATGATTAAAATGTCGCACACCAGTTACAATAACATGCAGCCTAGAATATTAAAAACATTAATAGATGCATCTACGTAGCTTTAATAGATGCTTTAAACTTCTCTCATGGTCGAGCATAAAATAGTCCCATGAAACGTAAGTATAATGGCAGCAATTATTGGCTGTCATTTGTTAATATTGTTTGCTTATGCGGTGTTAACCTTAGCATTGCAATTAATATTTGGGCCCTGAGGTAATGACTATGTGCCTGAGGAAGTTTGTAATAGCGGCATTTCCTCCCTTCATTGTTTCGTGTAATAATAAAGTACCGGCTGCTTGTTGCAACAGAGGTGGCGGCAAATGGTCAATTGCAAAACATTACTGCTTTACGACAGGGAAATACATAATTGTATTACTAACTTAATCGGCTTGTTCATCAGCTCGATAGCTTTATTGTTTTCTACTTCCCATGGGCAAAAACATTACTGACAACAAAAACCTAGACTTATTGTATTACAAATAGTCTGTTTAACAATAATATATAACACACTCAACAATAACTGCAAATCAATGGAGATACAAAGCGTATTCAAGAGAGAAATTACGGTTTGGCATAAATATGATATTGTAACTGGAGTGCACATTTAAAGAATTTATGTGTACAGCTTATACTGCATTAAGACAAAAATGGACTTTAATATATTTGATATATGGTGAGTGCTACTTGTTCTGCCATTTCAAACTGCATTGTGAAGTGGTAAATGAACCTATGTTCAAACACAACTAAATTCAGCGGAAAGAAGTGGTTAAGCTACGAATTTGAGAAGAAAGACTAATAGACAAAAGAGGAAAGATGTGGCAAACAGGATCAAAATGCATGAATTTAAGAAAATAGGGTTTTTCTTAACACAGCTCCCATCATGTGGCCAAATATATGCTGTTGGTGGAGTGTGGCTAGACCTGCTGTGTGCTCTATCTCGCCTGTGGTTTAGGATGGGGTGTGCCCACGTTAAATAATTGATGTTGGGGCACCCCGAATGATGACTGGGGATGTAGAAATACCCAGTGTGATATCTGTTTTGTAAACTTTCAAAACACATTACTTTACTCACTTTTTAAAGAATATTATAACGATTAAAAACTTATGACTCTGGAGAATTTTATTTGGAGCTGCATTCAGAGGTGAAGAAATAGCAGATTTAGTAAGGAAAACCTAAACACAAAGATATTTGACTCGCTTCATGGAAAGTAAGAAACGAAGTTCTACAGAAAAAAAAAAAGCAACAAATAAAAGAGGATAGAAGAAACAGTAAAGGAGAAAGCTGAGGGTTTAAGCCACCAACATGGTGAATTTTAATGTGAATTATGCTTTCAAAACGTTAATAGCTGTTTTCTCGTTATTTTTTGTTATGTTTGCATGCCCATTTTAAGGTTCTCCGCATTATGAAAACTCACCTCTCATGGTAATGCATTCTGTTTTATATAATGCTCTATAGAACTGCCTCTTAGAAAAAGAAAAGCAGATCTCAACAAGGGATACCGACTTTCATTTGTTGCACTGTCTCTTGGACAAAGTGCACGCTAAACTCTTTCACTGTAATGCATTCTTGTTTGCTAAACAACGTATGTCTTTTATGAGTAAGAATAATAAATGAATGCACAAATAAGCACGATGTTCAAAGAACAGAGAGTCAATCCGACATTAATAGCTATATTCCAGAAGATACTCAACCTCTTTTTTTTTTTTTTTTTTTTTTTTTTTTTTCCGCGTACCCTCAAAGACAATTTTCCATTTTAGCCTGTACCTCTAAGCCTACATAACCATGCTTAAAATAGATTATAATAGTTATGCGTTATTTAATACTATATAAAGGATTAAATTAAATTTTATGTACCCCCTAAGAGGTCTGAGCATACCCCTGGTTGAATATCTACCGTTACAACCGGACTTGATGTAAACAAAACATTGTATCCTTCCGCGTTCGCCTCGTGTTCGTATCAGCTGTGATGAACAAACTGGGCTTATCGGCCAGAACAGAGGGAAAGCTACAACCTTCTTTAGTTTTACTGTTGATATTATTTACTATTCCACGTTAATCAACCATTTCGAACTATTTCTTCACGCACTTCTTGAAATCTCACAAATAATCGTGCATATTTAAAGAACTATATGTTATGAAACCCTATCGTGCTGGATGTGTAACAAGACCTACGCTCATCTTCAGGTTAAGAATCAAGTAAAATATTACTCCGCGTTCTAACCGCCACTTCTCCCTCTTCAGCACTACTTCCAGATATGAGCATCCAGATATAAAAGTATAGTGTAAATATAAATTATAAACATAACTTACTTAATGTCTTCATACAACCTTTTGTATCATAGATTCCTTTTAGAGACCTTAAATTACTTGTTTGTATGATTTTATCACTTCCACCCTTTACGATAGAACATACGTTTATAAAGGTTAACGTTCGTATCTACGTAACATTCAAACGTAACACCAGAAAAGTTAAATTAAAATATCTTAACGTTAATTAAGCTTCTACAACATTTAATGCTCTGTAGTAACAACTTTATGTTGTATTTTGACGTATAAATAAAGTTTTACGAGGGACTACTTTCTGTCTCAGCACAACCTAACATGTGGAAGTGATTAGAACAAATTAAAGATTCCACTTTTTTCTTAACCTGAAGGCGAGTATAGCAAGTGCATAAAACTGGTAACGAAGAGTGAATAGAGAAAATCACATGAATGTAAAATCATGTAAATATATCTTTTTACTGTTTACATTTCCACTGCAACAGGTGGTGGCGGTGATGGAGATGGCGGTAATGATAGTAACAATGAATCTAGCTCTGGTGCTAACTTTTCACCACCCCAATTTGTCGCTTTTGCTTTTTCATGTTTACTCACCACATAGGTTGCTCCTTTCACCAAACATTGACCTTGAAACAGCGCCTTCTTCATCACCTACTCTGTCTGTACCATTTAATGTTATTTATGGGTGTTTTCTAAGATCAGGTTCCGGACGTATAGGTACCTCATCAACTGGTTATAAAACAGGTGTGTCGGTCTGTAGGTTTAGGCTCACTAGTTAATATTTATGTGTGCTTTGTATTTGATGCATTTGTGTGTCCATATAAACTCTCTTTTTTAGTCTTTGACAAGCTTAATTAAGTTTTCTTTAGTCAATACCTGGTCAAATCTTTTGAGTACGCCTAATCGATGTTCTTGAGGTCAAGTTACTCAAATACAGATTTATGTCTATTCCTCATAAAATTTCTCTCTCTTTTTTCTTCTTTACCTGATTACCCTCCCTTATGTAGGATTTACACCCCCTAGGTCTTACAAGTCTAGGGTCAGGTGCCCGTTGGGGAGTAAACGAGCCTATGGATCGGACAGAGTGAAGGCTTGGAAACAGGTATAGGCAAAAAATTACTGCACGAAAAATGTAGATCTCATTCAAACACGTGATTTAGACCAAGTAAAATGTTTATATAGCATTGAGCAGTTTGAGATATTCGTTATAATTGTGCGAAGGGACTATTATTTGTTTTTCGTATATCATGAGAAATAATTAAACATCCGTTTGTCTGCGATAATGCCTGTAAAACTGTTTGAAATATCCAGAAGAGTTTTTAGCTTCGTAGACCAAAGATGCTAGATATATCGCTTGCGGTCTAAGCAGGTCCTAAGTTTTATAAAGAAAGTGTAGTCGTTTTTGTGTGAAGAAGTACCATAAAATAAACGAATATTGTCTACTACACACACACACATAACACACACACACACACACAAGAAAGAAACCAAAAAAATGGAAAAAAAGAAAAGAATTTGGAAACGGTAGGTTTCTTCCGTTTCTTCTTTCCTTTCCCTCTTTATTTCTCGACCTCTTTCCCATATCATTATCTATCACTTATACCCGTCCAAGAGGTCGTGAGTGCGAACCTTGCTTAGGGTGAATTATCCGGATAAGGTTTTTTCCGAGGTTTCCCCTTATCCGGGTAACTTAAAGCTCTATGGACCTAGGGCTCATTTCTGCACCATTTCACCTATTTGTTCATCAACGTCTGATATGACACTATGTTAGAGGATGTTAACCCAAAAAAAGAAGAAGAAATAACAGAAATAATCCACGTGCCCAGTATTGGCCACCTCTGGTTTCGGAACGTATTTAAAAACATTTGACTAGAGAGGTAGAGTATGGACGGAGGGTATTCCACACTGAGGTAGCTCTTGAGGCTATTGTATGTCAGACAGAAGGAAGGAATGAAATGAGAGTGCTCTACGAGCGTGTTGGAACACGGGTCCCTAACGTGTGCTGGAGATTTTTCATCTCAATACCAGAGTTCGCTAAGTAGCCACCGGTCAGGCGACTACCATGTCACTCATCCTTCCAGAACAGCAATTAACGGTTCGAAAAGTCCTTACACAGCAGCGCCAAACTCGCCCATTGCCAACACTTCCAATCTTGAAAGACCGGATTGAAATGAAGGTGAAATGAAATGGAACCACAGGAAATTCGGGGGGTGTAATTATCCTTCCTAGCATTTACCGCGAAGTCATCTGGCTCGTTTAGTGAGTAGAGAAAGTCATGTGTATGTAACACACCAGACTTGTATTCTATGTACCTACAGATAGATAAAATTAGATATAGAAACTTGCGAAAGTGAGATGTTTATAACAAGGCACCAATGTAGCAGTTAAATTCCAATCAGATATACAACGTATTATAAACGACGCCTTTAATTGAGCTAAGCTATTTAAGAATTCTTTATGACCGAGGCCAGCTTGTAAAGAAGAACCGCCTTTCATACATTTATGGAGCATAGTGTGTTGCGGTTGTATATGTGCAAACGCTTGGATGTCCACATTGGAGGTCATGTGGAAACGTTTATGGCTGTCCACGGTCGACGTTTACGGCCATTTAGGGTCTAGAACATACCCGTTTTATAGCACCACTTTCGGACTTTCATTTAAAGTAGGTTGCAGAGTTTACCTTAAAAATGCGGGTAATTTGTGGTTCAGCTATTAATTTCTTTTGATGTCTTCCTTACTTTTATTCCCTTTTTATATTGCCTGATTATATTTTATTATAATACGTGTAAGGACATGAAGTTTATGGCAAGATTACAAATCCTATTCCGCCAAATTCAAACTTCTCAACTTCATGACCCATTATCTCAAACTATGGCTAAAGAGGGCTACACATAAGTAGATAAAATGCCTCTATTTTTACTTTCCCTGCTAGAAAGTAGAGCAACTATTCTATTCCACCCAAAAATTAGATGTCGAAATTTCACCGCAAATATATGTTTTGAGACCCCTGAATCCAAATAAAATCATATTTAGAAAAACGTCCGTGTGTGTGTCTGTCAGCTTGTGCACAGCACAACTCAACACCCAAAAGTCGGTGGTATTTAAGTTTCACGTCTTTCAAGGATGCAACTTGAAGATTTTGAACAAAATTCCTCCACCCTAAACTACACTTTATATGAATCATTTTTCAAAAAATTTTATTTTCTCTAAAATGACTAACGATTTTGATTAAAATGCCATATGTTTGAGATATTTTTATAGCAAATGAAATGTATATCTTGAATAGTCCTATTTACTCTGGGGGACTTTTGTATAATTAGTAAACCGTAAGAGATAGATCAAATCTTGCTGTATAAAAAATGTAGATCTCGCTAAAATGCACAATTTATGTCTGAATAAATCTTTTTGTATAGTGAACCATTTCGGAGATATTCTTCATTATTTGTGTGAGCTTTGGAGAACTTATACATCTATCAAATGGAAAATCATTATTCATTTTTTATGTTAACCTTGCAAAGAGATCGGAATCTCAAAGTTTTAAAACATTTGACTATCGCTCAAAGCCTACTATATTCCTATATTCCCCTTGCACCTAAAAGGAAATACGCAATAAGATAATTTGTACAAATGTTTATCTCAACTAACACGAAGAAAATGTAGGAATAAGAGTTAGTAAGAATGGTTAGTACAAGAGTAGAGAAAGTCATGTGAGTGTAACACATGAGACTTCTACTTTTCTACTACGTGCTCACAGTAAGCACAGGAACTATTGCATTCTGCAAAATTCAATGTCTAGATTTCACCCGAAACACAGGATTTTAGACGCTTGAATTAAGAAAAAAGTAAGTTTTGGAAAAAGGTGTGGGGTGTGCGTGTGTGTGTATGTGAGAGAGAGAGAGGGGGGGGGAAGCGAGAGAGAGAACAGTATAACTAAAAAATGAATAGTCCGTTGAATACCAAAGTTGTATATAAGTTCACTATCTTCCAAGATGCGACACAAACATTTTTAGGGAAATTGCTTCTTGTAGAAGATTTTTTAAAATTTTAAGTTTTCTAAAAAGTGGCATGAATATTATACGTAAACAATATTTACATGACAAAATAAATGTATGTCCTGAATTATCCGGGAATAGCCTGTGAAGACGTTTTGTATGATCTTTTATAACTGGTAAATGTTAATGTATAAACGAAAAATACTGAGCGAAAGATGTACATCTCATTTAAAGCATATTTATTCCAAATAACTTCTTTTGCGTAATAAGCTATTTCCGAGGTATATTTTTACTAATGGTTAGAAAATTGATCAACACTTATTTAATTCTTTTAAAGTCCTGTTTATACATTCGCTTGTTTCTCGCGACTACAGAAATGACATGACATTTTTATGAATTATTCTATAAATCATAGCAAATGGTTATTTGCATTTATAGCCTATGTGGTTGTGTCTATGAAAATAATTTCATCCAATAGAAGAAAAAAAATTGTATTATCATTATTATTTTAGTGATATGAAAAATGCAACATTAGAAATTGTTCACATTTTTACTTTTTTGACTTTGCAATTTTTTTTTTAAATTTCTAATAAATCGATACACATAAGTAAATAATTAAGGTTCAGAAGATATTATTTATGCAATTTATGCTAAGAACAAGTACGCAAAAGTGTGACTTTGTATTGCAAGTAGTTCCAGAGAAAAAGGTACATGCATTCATATGTTTTAAGAGTAAATTTTATTATTTTTCTAATGGCTGAATTGGCTGAAATAAATTTTATAGACTCAACTACATTAGCTATCAATACAAATAGCGATCTGAAATACATAATTGCCATGATTTATAGGATCACTCATAAAAATTTCAGGTAGAGCCATTGATAACTTCAAGAGCTGTAGTAATTTAATTTAAATCACTAAGGTGTAATTTCTATTTGTTCGGACTGCCTTAAATCTGAGACTTCATGGAAGATGTAGAGAAAATAAAAAAGGATGTGTTATTAATATTTTAGATATAGCATGGGGTGTGGGGAGAGAAGCGAGAATGTGTAGTGTTGCTGCTCAATATACCAACTCGAACATAAGAGCCCAAAGTTGGTAACGGAGCGTTTGTTGCCCAACAAAGACAAAACCATAATTCCTGACTTGTGTGCAACAGTGCATAAAGTTGATGCAAAGTGGGGACGCAACATTTCAAACGTTGCCACGAAGCAGGTGCAATGCTATTAATAAAAACCAGCTCCCTTTGAAACTCGTTTAGGACAGCATCTGAAATTTAAATGGGCTTTGGGCGGTTCAAAGAAGAAGGATCGATTCAACAAAAAAAAAAAAAATAAAGGGGGCAAAGCCTCTACAAGCTTCAACATTCCTTTCTGAAGAAGGCTCTTTAAACATATGACGAGGTGGCCGAGTGGTTAAGGCGTTGGACTGCTAATCCAATGTGCTCTGCACGCGTGGGTTCGAATCCCATCCTCGTCGGAGATTTTTATCTTTCTTCAAATCTATAGTTAAATAGTATTAATTCCAAATGTTTACAAATATTCGTTAATAAATCTTCGGTAGAGTAGATATAATTGACACAATCTTGCAACTTGCTGGAAAATCTAGTGGGGTTTTAACGTTTTTTGTTACAATAATTCACTCAGGGTTAATACAGACCTCGTACAGGCATCGCTGATTGTTTACACATTTATGTAGTAATAGTGAATTGCTTGCCAAGAACAATTTGTACACAAATCAATAATTAGAACTGCTATAGCGGTTAGTAGCAATCGTGTATTAAGAACATATTTTTTGTTATAATGTGGCAGTACTTGATTGAATAAAACTTTCAATAAGCTTTTACACCTGTATGTCTCATTCGTTACCCGTACAATGCATAGTAAAGCAGAAAAATAAGAGAAATTCACTGTTTAGTTAAACGGACGCAAAATTTAAGTAGGAAAAGTTTTCCAGTGGATTCCTGCACCCTATGGGTTGAGTAACAATGAGGGCAAAAAAAGGGAACCAACATTTAAAATAAGGTACAACTAAAAGTACCACTGGAATCAGTTAAACGTATTCATTAAGAAGAAAATGAATAATGATTATAAAGCTAAATTAACTACAAATATATTAAATTCCAGAGGAGAAAAATTCTTAAAACCTTGAAACTAACGCCTAACTACCTCGAAAAACAGCAGTCGCCATGTTTAAACTTACCACTGGACGTGACTGTCTCAGCAAACACCTGAATAAAATTCGATGCTATCGTCTTCAAATTGTTATGTAACAAGGAAGAAGAAACGAATATGGAACATCTAACAACTTAAATTCTATCCAGACTTAACCTCAAAATATTGGAAGGCAAGAAGGAGAATGAATAAAACTAAAACTTAAGCGTTATCAAAATAATTTTTCATTCAGGTAATATTGTATAGAATAAAATGATTTTGAGCATAGGTATTCTCCAGCTGCAATTGTAAAAGCACTGAAATTATCAACCTTCCCCTTAACATCATTAGGGAGAGTATTAAATATTTTTATGGTTTCCTAACCTGCGTCTTTCTGCAAGAAGGAAGATTTGCACTGGGATGGTAAGTGTTACTATTTTGTTTAGTTTTTTATCCTAAGAATTTCATTCTTTATTATCAACGTGGCTCGATTGCATACAAATAATTTTGAGATCGAGGATATGTACATGCAAGATCGGTTTAGTATCTTCATTTTTATAAAACGATATTTGCAAGAGTGTCTGCTATAGGTGTTGGAAATAGGCCCGTTGGTGCTTTTCAATTTAGAAAGAATAAAATTAAGTGACTTCGTCATCACCTCTATGCATCTGAATCCAATTTTGCTTTATTTATAGCAGTATTATAAATTAAAATTCATAAGATGTATGATAAAGAGAGGTGATACTGCTAAACTTACTAGTATACTAATTACCAAACTAATATCATAACACTTCTAACCTAACTAGCGGAGCGAAAGAATTTCTCTAGAAAGATCAGCCCGTCTAATAGTATTTATCTCGACTATTTCGTGAATAAATTATAATTTAAATGCTATATCCCAAAGATTTGGCCAGAAAACAATCAACACTGACAACTGAGGATAACGAAACCCAAGAATTACATGTATTTCAATCTTCACTTATTTGCCATAACAAAAATGTCACGTTACTTTTAGCATTAACAAATAACCTTGGAAAATACATTAATATTAAAGGAAAACTGGTTAAAAACACAGTTTATAAATTGAAATGTATTATTATTATTATTATTATTATTATTATTATTATTATTATTATTATTATTATTATTATTATTATTATTATTATTATTATTATTATTATTATTATTATTATTATTATTATTATTATTATTATTATTATTATTATTATTATTATTATTATTATTATTATTATTATTGAAATCGATTGTAATGTGTAGTAAATTGCTTTTGAGGATTTATGGGATACAGTTGACGACACTAACAAAAGAATGACCAGATTATAATCCTATATGATAATTTGAATATAGTCACAATATGTTTCGCTGTTGTTTCTGACTGCGTACAAAATCTACTAAAATAAATAAAGCGAAATAAAACCTATAATGCTAAAAAAAAATTAGCCGTTGAAAATGTCAATTGTTTTAAAAGCAGGTCAATGTCAAGTAATTTAGTATGAACTTTGCAAACGAGGTCTTCAGATACAGGTTAGATAGGAAGTAATTTACTTACGTAATAGTCGACTGGCTTGGCGTAGGTCGGGGCATACTCCAGGTGGTGCTCCGGATGACCTTGAACTGCAGCAGCGAGGAAGGCCAACAGCAAGACCCACTGTGAAAAACCACAGCACAGAGTTAATATTTAAACTGAAGTGCTTTAGTTAAATTCAACTGACTTTATTTATACAGACATGTCAAGTTTGCATATCGGCTACACGGGAAATAAGGTTAGCTCCTATGCTTCTGTTACTGGCTGGCTGCTTGTTCTTCCCCTATAACCCCTTATAGTTAGGGTCATTCACATAACGTGAGGATATGAACATACAATGTCTCAAGAATGTATTCCTCTCAGCTATGTCACATTAATACATATTTTATATGCACACTACCACCAGTTTACTGCCAATGTTTCCCGTTTTTAAGATGTTACTGACCACCTTTTAATGATAACGCTTAAAATTGGGAAATATTGTCTTTATCGTAGTGTAAATAGGACTGCTGCAAGCTACAGTCTTTGTATGTGTGTCTGTGTGTGTGTGTGAGTGTGTGTGTGTGTGTGAGTGTGTGCGTGTATGTGTGTGCGCGCGTATGAGACGGATATGAATAAATTAATGTAAATTGTAAATGGGTATATCTAAAAAGGTTGTCCAATAATAGTGCCAAATAAGGACAAAATAATTATGTACTCGAACTGCTCTCAGCAACCCGAGGCAGACAACTGTCTGAGTTAGAGACAACCCGAAAGACAGTAAACATTGATAATTTGTTAAAATATGTCAAATTGTATCCTGTACTATGTACCGACATATATGACCTTCAACCTTCTCTTTGGTTCATAATAATGTCCCAAAATGTTATAGCCCACTCCACTTGGAGGCCAAATAAGTATTCGTCTGGATAACTGGGCACCAATAAAATTACAGTATTTGATGCTTGTCCAGTCCTTAGCTGGTTAGTGTAGTTTGTGCCTGGAATCTGAGAGCCCCAGAAAGAAAGAATGCGACGAAAAAATAAGGAAAGTATAAGTCTCGTAAACTCGCACTAACTGTCATTTTACACGACGATCTTTAAGGTTTTACATTTGCGAACAAAAATTGGTTTTACAATATTATTTTAAAATACCTCAAGATTTCGTACTTGTGACTTGCTTGTGATCTTTTTAACAACATTACTAATGTTTAATGTTTGATTTGTAAACACCAATCAAAACTTCCAAACAGATGAGACATTTTACATTTTCAACCATAGAGAGCAAAAGTATTGTTCTTCCCACTCCTCTTGGAATAGTAACGTTCCTTTGCGATTTCCTGGTTTCGAAAGACCATTGCTTGTTTCCGTTTGAATGCGTGTTGAGTGAAGGAAGGAGGAATGAAACAAGGTGAAATATTGCTTGCCCCTTAAGGTGGTATTGCGTCGGTACAGATTTGCCGACTATTACATTCGTAGTATTATTGAAACAGACCAACAC
Source organism: Tenodera sinensis (assembly GCA_030765045.1). Classification (NCBI taxonomy): domain Eukaryota; kingdom Metazoa; phylum Arthropoda; class Insecta; order Mantodea; family Mantidae; genus Tenodera; species Tenodera sinensis. The sequence goes on from CM060967.1 coordinate 40,249,829, forward strand.
GAACTCCTGCTCCTGATGATTTGTAAAACAATTTTATTCTTTTTCCGTAACTGCCACGAATTTAAACCGCTATAGAATGTTTGAGTCGATTCTAGTCTTCCTCTACCTTTGGGAACTTTAAACAGTTAAAACTAATAATTCATGGTTACTATTTGAATATACCTATTGTTATTTAATGACTATCATCACAGTCTGAAAGCTGAAGTTCTGTTTTCTAGGAGGTCAGTGAAACTTTTGTTGTTTTGTTTATTTCGTGTGAGTTCCCGACGAAAGTGAAACGCCAGTTTATTGTTCATATCTGTGAACGGGATCTTGTTCTAAACAAGGCAGAACAATCTTGAGATGAAATCTTTCTTTGTTTTAAACGACTCGATTCGCTGGTGCAAACTTAAAAGCCACTATGGGCACCTTCAGTTCACGCATGCGTGAACAAACTCCATCAGCAAACTGTAATCATTGCGCCATAAATTAGTGGGCTTTGTAGCAAGTTCATTCTAATGTATGTGCCTCTCATTTCAAAACTGATTCATTTATAAATTAAATTATTTTATTATACAGAGAACCCTTATAGTATTTCTCACCACTTTAAAAGATGTGATGCGTATACTCTCATGATTTTCTCTACATTGCAGAAATTTCCTTTTTACTTATTTCCTTAAAGGTGCAATAGCAATAGGACATACGAAAGGCTTAAGGGGTAGTCAGATCTTTTAGTTGCTGTTAATTATGTGATGGCTTTGACAATCCATTCTCTTTTTGCATGTCCAGGGCATAAAAAAAGAATAACGACTTCTCAATTTAGTAAAGTATAACTATTGGAAAATCGGAATATCTCCGAAATGGCTCACATCACAAAAACGTTAAATTAAAATGATATAAAAGATAGAATAATGTAAAATAACAACTGAAATAAAGCAAACCTAAAATGTATATGTCATAAATTCTGTGCTTTAATGATATTTACATTTCTTGTGTAGTAAGATTTTGTCCATCACTTACGGTTTACCAGTTATGCTAAACTTATTCAGAATGAAAAGGATTTTTGAGAACATTCTCAGAAAACACAAGCTATACAAATCATTTGGTATGCATATCTTAAACACGCCGTATTTTAGTACACATATTTAGGAATTTTTGGGAAGATGAAATTTCTGGGAAAAGTTCCATGGGGTCGGAAAAAACACAGTAAGAAACTGAAACGCTGAAAGCATCGTTGCTTACCAAAATAAATTTCAAACACAGTTGCCTTCAGTTTTCAAATTACTTGAAGCAAAATGAAAAACTTCTGAAGAAAATTCATTCATCGGAAAAATATGTTCAATAAAATCAATTTTATAAGCTATGTAACATAATAGTTGTTTTATTATTTATATTTAGAGTAATAGTAATGCTATGCATTATATTATTTTGCCTATTGTAATAAAATTACCATTTTATAATGCAATACTTTGAATACTCCGAAAATATACCTTCCTTATTAATAATAAATAGATAAATAAAGTTTTAGATTTTCTAATTGCATTAACTTAAAGGATAGAGCTTAAGGGTGATTTAAAAAGTCAGTTAAAAATTGCCCCGTTTACAGCTTCAGAAAACATGGTCACATTATGCAAAGTCACCTAGAAGTCATTCAGTATACTCCACCACCCACCCATACCCACACCAACCCACCCACACACACCATGGACCTTTTTCTAAAAATGCTTTTTTGTTCCAGGGGCCTCCAAACAAGCATACCCTGTGAAATCTCAACATAGAATACTTATATATAGGTAAGTAATAGAGCATTTGCTGTCCTTGACACTTCACAAATTACATTTTTATTTACAATTATTACTAATAAAAGCATTTTCAAATCATTTACATCAATATTAGTGGAAAGCAATTCAACTGGCTGCAGATATCATATGAACCTTTAAATAATCTGAAGCATGTTCGTTGCTTTATAACAAAAACAATACCCTAAACATTTAAGAGAAAAGTCATGCTTTAGAACATAGTAGTTTAAAAATAAATAATACAAATAATAAATCCTTTAGTGCTAGAGCCCACGAAGGATTTCATCCTGCTAACCTGATTGTCGGCAGACCGAGTTGGGCGATCATGCAGCCGATATTGGGAGCAATACGTGGTTGAGGAGACCAGGACCGCTTCCTATCGCAGCTCCCTACTTTCCCTATGATATGAGTGGCACATCAGGCGTTAATATCCATTGTGAATCCCGGTAAAGTAACGAATTAGAAGGGAAGAAAAACAAAACGTATTCCTTTTAGCTAAATGAATCATAATTTAAAGGGACAAAGCGGTGTAAACATACAGTAATTACACCTTACTGAGTCAAATTACCACTGCTCTTAACATCTCAAAGGTCTTTATAGAAATTTTTATAAATTAATCTATAAATAATGAAAATTATTTCTAGTTATTATTTGAATTGATAGCTTACGTGGTTGAGTCTATTAAAACTGTTTCATCCAGCAGAAAAAAAAAAATTACTCTTAAAACGTTTGAAACTAGTTTGAATACAGAATCATAGTTAAGCATGCTTATTTTTAGTATAATTAGCTGTCTTCTGAACCTCAATTATTTAGTTACGTATATCAGTTTACTAGAAATGAAAACAAATTTCAAAGTCAAAAAAGTAAAAATATGGAAAGGTTGTAATGTTGTTGCTTTCTTAATATTACTTAATATTACTGATATACGAGTATATAATATAACTATTATTGTGGTTTAGAAAGTTCAACTATTTTTTGTATATACGTGCTGAAAATTTCAGCCCTACTCATATTTTCTGACCAACAGGACACGAATTCACGTGCTTTAAAAGTAAAATTCATTATTTTTCTGCTCGATGAAATAATTGTAATAATTCATAACATTTTCAGGAAAACCTACTGAGAACTTTAAGGACAGTGGTAATAATTTAAGTCACCAAGCTGTAATTTCTTGTCCTGTACTTTTCAAAATAACAGCTAAACATCGTCGTCCATATTCCAGTGTTACCACTTGTATATTTCACTGCATCGCATTACCTGTTGTTTCTTTCTTACATTATAATAACAGTTCACTTATTTTTTATATTCTAATTTAACCAACCGTTGACCGTTGACTAACCTAGAAAAAGCAATTGCGAAGAATAAAATTCACAGCCTCCTATGATATAATTTAAAATTTGAGAAGTACTGTTGCTGTCTCCGACAACAACGCCATCTGAGAGTTCAAGTTGAAATATGTGAGTAGTAGAATATTTCAATATATTAAAATACGTATGATGTAAATGAGTTACTTTTTCTAACAGCAATCATTTGTTTTCAATCTGGTTTACAACTTTCTCAAAGAGCTTATTTTATGGCAGATAGAGAAAGTATTTCTTTCTACTCTAAACCTCGAGGTCAGAATTATATCAAAACTCAGAAAAAAAGTTATAAATCTTGATTCGCCATTTTAATATGTGAAATGCAATATTTTAGTCAACATCACTTGAGTAACTTTTGAGAAAATAAAAAAGAAATGAAAAACATTGCATGCAAATATTGTTTGCATTAAAGAGTTTTAAAAATCCTCTCCTATCTTGCTTAAAAGATACACGGCATATATAGAAACTTATATTTATTCTGGCTTTTAGTCAGCAACACAGATACATACACACTTGCACACATGCATTGATCCTTGTATAAATTTTCATTAGGAACTCAAAAGGTGTACATACAAGGAACCATAACACCTAATATTTGACTCGAAATATTATCTCTGCCACAGCAAGCAGTAAAATGTTAATATATACACAAAGATCTGAGACGTTAATTTTGAAAAAAGTGAAATTCCTAATTTTGCAAATTTCAATAATGTAGTTGAAATTTGTATCACATATTTGTTCAACATAATTATCGAGATAATTCTTGTTATTCCAAAAATATAAATTTCCAAAAACGAAAATGCAATTACTAACGAAATATCCCACGTGATGCGATTATGGAGCTTTCAAATTTTTAATTTTTTTGAGATTTCATTCAATGTACGAAATTGTAATTTCCTTAAAATCAAAAATATTGACCAAAAATAGATTTATAAAAAGCTTTGAAAGTGTCACTGTAATGTGGAAGGAGCGAAGTTGCCTCATATTCAAGTGGTTCTGGGTTCAAATTTCGCTAGGTGGGCTACCTAGATAAGACTTCGAGAGTTTGCTTATCCTGGAATAAATTTCCAAAGACGTAAATGCAATTAAGTACAAAATGGCCCACGTGATGCGAATATGGAGCTTTCAAATGTTTAAAGTTTCCTTCGATTTCTTCGAATGGTTACTCTTAAAGAGTAAATTTTTACTTAAAAATGTGCATTCAAAGGTTTAAAAACGAGTATGTATTAAACTGTTATATTTCTAATTTCAAACTATATTTAAACCGTTTCATCACTTTCAAAAAATTTAGTCGAAAAAGCAAAAGCAAGAATAAAATTATGGAAAGCATATCAAACATCTATGGTGTATAGGGAGCTTTACTGTCTGAAGTCAAGTGGTTCTGGGTTCGAATCTCAATAAGGTTTTGAGGACTTCTGTTATCCTAAGAAGACGACTATGTTTAATTCTAAGCTCCAGAGGTCCTAGGCTCATTTGAGCATTATTTGCCACATTTCGATATGCGGATGTTAACCCTCCCGCGCGCGCACACACACACACACACACACACACACACACACACACACACACACACACACACACACACAAATTGAGACGGAGAACTGCAAGTTCACTAGCTATTGTGTTCCCCTGCCTGTACTCTTCGCTTTCTGCATTTGAAGTATCTAAGTCAAAATATTGATTTGATTTTAGAATTACTGCTGCAAAACTAACTTTTAGCACAGAAAAACGTTACATATTTAAATAAATGAACCGGAGCTAAGTTTTTTCATTGCTGAGAGACACACAGTATTTCAAAGCAGAGGTCAATCGGTTGGTTCCTCCGTGTCCTTCGGCTGCACTTGGCACTCACCTTGAATGTCCTCATTGTAGTGCTAGGTTCCGCTGCACCTGAGAGAATTTCACCAAATGTCCTCCATATCTGGCGTGCTCCTCTTCTTATAACCTGCAAGTACCCCCTCCCCCTCCTTTAACATCACTTCTCTCTCTCTCTCTCTCTCTCTCTCTCTCTCTCTCTCTCTCTCTCTCTCTCTCCACGCTGCACTGGAAAATTTGAAGTGTATCAGGAACCACAAAACATATTGATTCTGTGAATCTCGTTTCCATACTTACGTGAGAGGAATCAAGATGACATTCCTGAGGTAACCTTTCTCCTAGACATTCACACACACACACACACACACACACACACACACACACACACACACACACACACACACACACACACACACACACACACACACACACACAGGCTCTGTTATCTTGGGGGATCCTGGGACTGAAATTTTAATTTTCTATATTTTTATTTTCTCTCCTGATAAGTAAGGGAAGTATTGTATTCCACCCAAAAATTCGATGTCAAGATCACCCAAAAGATATGTTTTGCGACCCCCTGAATCCAAAAAATCATCTTCAGAAAAAGGCCCGTGTGTGTGTGTGTGTGTGTGTGTGTGTGTGTGTGTGTGTGTGTGTGTGTCAGTCTGAGGATACCATAACTCAAAAACGAAAAGTCGGTTAAAAAGCAAAGTTGGTATTTAAGTTTAATATCTTTCAAGGATGCAACACGAAGATTTTGAAGAAAATTCTTCCAGCCAAAACTACCCTTTGTATGGAAATTTTTTCGAAAATTTTGATTTTCTTGAAAATGGCTCTAACGATTTTGATTTAAAAGACATATGTTTAAGACATTTTTACGACAAATGGCATGTATATATTGAATTTTCTCGCTATAGCCTAAGTGGTCCTGTTTACAATGTATAACCTTTGAATAACTTATAAACCGTAGGAGATGGACAAAATCTTACTATAGAAAAAATGTAGATCTTGCTAAAACACACAATCGTTGTTCATTTTTTATATCTTTTTTTTTAATTTTGCCTTTATTATCGATCAGCGCTGCAGCGCTATACAGATAAGTGAGAATTACAGGGAAATAAACTGAATACAAAAACACAAACAACTTACTAAATAAGAACGTGAGTCTGAACATTTTTTTTTCTATATCTTAAGCGTGCAAAGAGAACGGAATCTCAAAGCTTAAAACATCTGACTATCGCACAAAGTTTACTGTATTCTAATATTCCCTCACACCTACAACAAAATAAGCAATAAAATAATTTGTGAAAATGTTTGTCAACTAACACGAAGAAGATGTAGGAATAAGAGTTTGTAGGAATGGTTAGTACAAGAGTAGAGAAAGTCATGTGAGTGCAACACATCAGATTTTTATTTAAATATCCACAGAGGTTTTGTTGACTTATGTAGAGACCATAGTTGTTGGTTCACAGCAATTCCGGTCTAAGAAGCTTTAAAATGATGTATATTAGTACAATTTTAAGAGTGCGTCTTTGGAATTCAGAAACGGTAAAAATGTTGACAACTTTAATTTCGTGACACATTAAAAACAAATTACTACATTGTTACGCGCCCAGGCTAACCTGACTGTACAATTGTGAAATTAAACACACTTCTGGTAAAAATTGACATGAAAAGTATACATTTTTGAAAACTAAATAGTGACGGCTAATAATAACACAAAAATAAAAAAGTTGAACATTTTGAAATAAAAAAACAGATTCACCATTTCCTACGTGAAGATGTACCTAAATATAATGAGCTTTTGTAAGACTAATTGATGGAAGTGATATAAAGTGAGGTATTTTATGGTACAGAACCAAAAGTTAATCACACTTAAGGCACTGATATAACAATTACAGGTGACAGCGGCGTTGTGTTACATCCCAGTTATATCAGTTCACCATAAATTACCGTGCTCAGATAAGTGAATGCTGTTATGCACTACAATTGGAAAGTTTCCCACTAATGGTCCATTGCACCATCTCGCTCTAAAGATTAGCGCAGTAAAATATTAACCTCTTAACCCTACATTCCGTTCCATAAGCAATTTATCTACACATTGAACCGTTTGGGAACACATAAAATGAAATCGCAGCAATATAACAAGTCAGCCTAACAGGAAAAGAAGTCAAAGGAATTCGAAGAAGAAATAGTCAAATATCGGTTGGGCGATGAACCTTGTTGAAGTTTCCTCCTGGGATTGTTCAATTAGGACCCGTCTCCGGTACTGTCAAGCACGCGCCACTTTCGGGCAAACGCGGGTTTGGAAACTTGTAGGTGGACTTGCGTTTGATCTGAAAACTTTAGGACCCCGTCCGTCCGAACTTCGCCCTACCCCCGCCCCACTCAGGGGTAAGTGCACTGGAGCCCATGTGCGGTGTTCTGTTCCGGATTACCCCGTTCGTCCCTTCTACCTTTACGTTTTACCCTAACAATTGCTGTCCTCTTTCCTTCGAGCAATATGTTACAATGCGAAACCTGAAAGTACGGTCTAAGCTAGAAAATAACAATGTCGCAAAAATGTACTAGTCGAAATTTACAATTGTGCAAAATATAAGTTTGTGCAAAGTCCTGAAGTTCTATAAATTATATCATTAGTGAGGACTACATACAAAGAATAATTTTATAGTTCTTATCACTAGTGTTATTGTCTATATTAAAATATTGTTTTAAATTGTTGTCATGTTCGCTGTAAACGTTTACCTTATGGCGCCAAACAGTTCTTTTTTCCAGTTCTTGCACACACAAACTAAACACAAATGAAGGAATATCTCCAAAATACTATGTTTTGTGCCACTTATATAACATTTTCTATTAATTGATTACTTTGTACGCCTATTTTAATACCAGATTTTGTTTCTTTCGTATCTCCATTTTTAGTTTTACTAAAACTTAGTTCCCTTTTCTTCATTAAAACAAAATCACTCATTTGTTAAAACTCACACACATACACACATAGGCAATGTACAACAACAGATACCTTAGGTTGAACTTATTATTTTTACTTTATTTTACTTAATCGATCCTCTTGTAGCATTCGCTTCTGTTTTTAAGAACGTTCCATTTCATACGGTCTCTCCATTCATATCCAGTCCTTTTCCCTTCAAACCAATCTTCCCAGGAACGTCTAGGCCTTCCCCTTCCTCCACTCTAGCTTGCCAAGACTGTTGTGGGATCCTCTGTTAATTCATGCGTTGAACGTGACCAAAGCATCTCAATTGCTTATTTTCTATTTGTTGTTATAAAGGTTGAATTTTTAAATTTGTTCTTATTGTCTAATTTCTAATTCTAACTTCTAATAGTCTCAAGTATCGCGTTTCATTTGTTTGTAGTTTGCTAATCCACTTAGATGTTAATGGCCAAGATTCGAATTCGTGAGTTAATGTTGGTGCGTAAGTTGTTTTGTATATTGTTAATTTAGACTTCTTCCATATCTTTTTCCTACTAATCAAGTTCTTATTCAAAGCATAATGCAATCTTCCAGTTGCTGCAGTTCTATTCTTAAGTCGTTGCTAAACAGAGATCTCAAATCACCTCCTTTCCTAATGTTATTCTCTGAATTTGCCAATATTGCCAAATCATCAAACACGACTAGTTGAGATACCTTTAAGGTTGAACTTATTACGTTGCCGCTAAACTCTCATACTTCCCAAATTGTTCCTCTGGGGCGTGGTAAAGAAAGTGGGTATTCATGATGTCAGAGAAAATATGTTGAAAGGCTTTGTAGACCTGAGATGCTAGATCACACATGGGAGAAATTATGAGCCTCTGGTGAGAACTGTGCAGAAAGCACATTATATGTAGGTATACTAAACTCCTTGATGTGAACATTTGCACCACTTTCTCTACCCGTGACAAATTCACACATTACGTTCCTTATGATATACCTCCATATAAAAGTGATCCTTCTATCAATGTTGCATTATTCACACATGTTTTTAGCTAGGAATGATTTGAGGTTAAGTAAGAAGTGCTTAGTTACATACAACATGTAAACAAATGTTTGTGCTCAAGACGGAAACAAAGGAAGAGTCGTAAATGTTAGGGTATGGCCATCAGATGACGGACATGGAAAAGTATAAACATGTAACGCGGAGTATTTTGGAAACGGTCAATTCTTGAAAATTGTTATTCATGGACTCTATGGTTCTCGGCTTCCGGGTTCGAGTCCCGCCTGGGGATGGGGGTTTGTGGTTGTGTGCCTGACAGTAAAACTACGAGAGTAAGTGGGTGTGTGGATGTGTGTGGACTGCATAGAAAATACAATCACATGGATGTGGCTAAATAGTCATAGAGTACCGAAAGCCAAATGTGTTAGTGAAAGAAAAAACCTACCACATGGGACCACCGGCTTTAACTACCTTCCGAAGGTAGGATTGCTATGGATTTTTACGCCCGAAAAAAATCCATCGCCCTCCTATCGGGTTTGAACCTCCGACTTTGTGAACTATAGGCTATCATGTTACCTCCAGACCAGCCCTCGGCGACTGGCGCTATACCTTGAGCGACCTTCACTTTTTTACCTGCTAAACATATAGCTATTCAGTTAAAATCTGACTCAACTATAAAATCTGAGATGAAATGAATTTCAAATTATCCTACCTCTCACATACATACACACATGGCATACTCACTCTTTCGCACTCTTCTTTGTTTAGTATTGTATTCCACACAAACATTCGATGTGGACATTTCTCCGGAAATATATGTATTGAGACCCCCTAAATCCCCCAAAAAGGCATTTTTAGACAAAAAAAGTGTGTGTGTGTGTTTTCTGTCTGTGAACGGCATAACTCAAAAACGGAAAGTCAGTTAAAAACCAAAGTTGGTATATAATTCTAATAACTTTCAAGGATGAGACACATTTTGAAGAAAATTCATCTACCCTACATTACCTTTTATACCAAAAGTTTTTCGAAAATTTTGATTTTCTCAAAAATGGCTCTAGCGATTTTGATTAAAATGTCATATGTTTAAGATATTTATTTTTTGAATCTTCTGGTTATAGCCCATGTAGTTCTGTGTTTCTTGATGACTTTTGCATAATTGGTAAACCGTAAGAGATAGAGCAAATCTTCTTCTTGTTTACCTGATTATCTCCCCCCCCCCCTTATATAGGACTTATACCCCCTAGGACTTTCAAGCCAGGGCCTAGGATCAAACGCCTGTCAGGGAGTACAGGAACCTATGGATCGGGCAAAATGAAGACCTGGAATCGAGTGGTCAGCCTGGCACCAGGTATAATGAAATACAGGCGAAATCAATAAATGGAAATGTGATGATGGAGCATTTGGTGGAATGAGTGGCGGGGGAAACTGGAGAACTCGGAGGAAACCCGCCCAGACGCCGCTTCATCCATCACGAATAATATACCACATGCGGTCCCCGGGATCGAACCCGTGCCACCTGGATGTTAGGCAAACGGTCTAACCGCTCGGCCACTACTACAAAACAGGTACCTAGTGAGAATTGCGGAAGAAAGCGCTATATGCTTTCAGAATGACTAGAGATGTGAGTTCACTTTGCCATGTGAATCAGACTGTACCGTCTTCTAAAGGCAATGAAAACCACCTGGTCCATTAACAAGCATTTGTATCGGTCTGTTACTCTTGAAGAAATCAACTAACATTAATCAACACATACATTATATAGCGAAGAAACGATTCGGGACGGTGTAAAGCAGGTGCCCTCATATATACATGTCCATCAATCCTTTAGCTTTCTCTCTTTCTTTGTACCATACCTACGTACGCACTTATCTCTTCATTTGCTATCGTAAAGTTTGACCCAAGGTTAATAACTTTCCAGTCCAGGGATTATGTAAGTGACCTTCGTTTTCTTGGCCCATTTCCATCAACTGCATTCTACAACTTCCTTTCCTTCTGTGTGTCAACGGATGTTTTGACTGAACTGAGAAGTCAGAGGAAAGTCATGCGGCAACTTAACCATAACGTGAACTGCCTTTCTACGTTCTGGGTCGTAGGATCTATACCAGGACGTATTTCTTCTTCCAATGGCGCTACAGTCCAAAGCGGGCCTGAGTCTTCTTCATCAGAGACCTCCAATCATCTCTATCCAGAGCTATCTGTTGCCAAGTTTTGCATTTTACTGAATCCATCCACCTTTCCCTATGTTTACCTATCGGTCATTTTCCAAACATCATTTGGTAATTTGCTTTTCGTAAATGTACACTGAAATTTAGAACTAAATATTAACTTAAGGGGGCAAGTATAGCTGAAAAATTTCAAAAATTCAATTTTATAAAATATGTTATTGAATACACCAAGCATTTAAATGTATTTTGCAAAAATGATTAAGTAACTGCATTAATTTCAGAGAAATTACTTAAAAGGCAAGAGCGAGTGAGCGGCAGTGAGTGTGTGGGTGAGTGAGCGAATGTGAGGGTGGGTGATGAGTGAGTGAGGTTCAAGGGCCCGTCGACAACGACGTCATTCAGGCAAAATGCATGATGTTGCAGCATGTTCACATAGAGTTAAAAAGGCACCCAAATTTTGATATCAAAGTTTTAAAGGGGGAATTGGCACCTCTATCGAAAGGTGATCTTTTGTTCTATGCCACTAACGAGGCGCCCCCGGGAGGGTGGATGAGGTAAACGGGTCATAACGGCGCCCGGAACGTTGGAGTGATAGAGCGGGTGGCAGAGTACCTACATTTCCCCAGTTAGAAGCACCCCGGCGGAGGTTGGCTCAGCTCCCCTCCCCCCTCGAAATTATACCATCCCATGGGGAGCCCAGAAATCAGTGACTCGCCTTCCAATCCTGGGGAACGAAATTTCCAGAACGCATCTGTTCCCACTGCTGTGACGCTCGCCGACGCTTCCAACCCTGGAATAAAGCCACCCCTCCGCTGCGTCCCCCACCTCTGCCCATTACAGGTTCATGAGTGACCTGCAGTACTGGAGGGTGGGACGTGGTCAGCGCCTCGTTCCCTCCCGCCCAATTATACGGTCTTCGCGACCTGGGATCACTACTTCTTAATTTAAGTAGCTCCTCAACTGGCCTCTCCGGGACCTAACGAGGCTGAGTGCACCCCGTGCCAGGCCTCCCGGGGGGACCTCTTGTCGGTACCGGGGATCGAGCCGAATCTTCCACGCCAGAGACAGGTGCTACCACCGCGCTACGGAGGCGATCTACTGGTTAGGTTAGCATATCAAAATGGCCGTATAGGGAATAAATTCTCTCATTTAATTCAAGTATCCCGATAAATTTTCAAGTGATATCAAACGTTAGATAGATGTATTATACCTGTAACGCGACTTGCAACGTTGCAAGCAGTTTTAAAATTTCCGGTCATTTTACAGTTTATTCGGTTTTAGTAGTTCTTCTTTAACAGTAGCCGTGCGTAACATGGAAACTTCAACCATACATGAAAAATCTTATGTTACGTTCACATGACTTTCTCTAATCCCTTTAACACATTATTCTTCTATCTTTCTGTCTATTTAAACGTTAGCAGAACTATTTCATCACACATTTCGTTGTAGGCACAAAAGGGATACATGAAATTGAAGCGACAGTCAAATATTTAAAAATCCCAAATGACTTTCTCTACTCTTGTTCAAACCATTCTTACAAACTCTTATTCCTATATCTTCTTCGTGTTAGTTAAAATAAACATTTGTACAAATTATTTTATTGGCTATTTCCTCGTAGGTGCAAGGGGAATATTAGAACACAGTAGGCTTTGTGCGATAGTCAAATCTTTTAAAGCTTTGAGATTCCGTTCTCTTTGCACACGCAACATATAAAAAAATCTGATGTGTTACACTCACATGACTTTCTCTACTCTTGTACTAACCATTCTTACAAACTCTTATTCCTGTATCTTCTTTGTGTTAGTTAAAATAAGCATTTATACAAATTATCTTATTGCTTATTTCCTTGTAGGTGCAAGGGAAATGTTGGAATACAGAAGGCTTTGTGCGATAGTCAAATCTTTTAAAGCATTGAGATTCCGTTCTCTTTGCACACGCAACATATAAAAAAATCTGATGTGTTGCACTCACATGACTTTCTCTACTCTTGTACTAACCATTCTTACAAACTCTTATTCCTGTATCTTCTTTGTGTTAGTTAAAATAAACATTTGTACAAATTATCTTATTGCTTATTTCCTTGTAGGTGCAAGGGAAATGTTGGAATACAGAAGGCTTTGTGCGATAGTCAAATCTTTTAAAGCTTTGAGATTCCGTTCTCTTTGCACACGTAACAGATAAAAAAAGTTTTCCGAAACTCACACACATAACAAGGAATATCTCCGAAATGGTTCACCCTACAAGAAAATTTATTGAGACATAAATTGTGTATTTTAGCAAGATCTACATTTTTTGTATAGTATGATTTGGTCTATCTCTAACTGTTTACCAGTTATGCAAAAGTCGTCCAGAGTAAATTCGACTACAGGGGCTTTAGCCAGAAAATTCAAGATACGCATTTCATTTTTCATCAAAATATCTCAAACATATGACATTTTAATAAAAATCGTTAGAGCCATTTTCAAGAAAATCAATTTTTTTTCGAAAAATTTTCCATGTAAAGGGTAGTTTAGAGTGGGGATATTTTCTTCAAAATCTTCGTGTCACATCCTTGAAAGACATTAAACTTAAATACCAACTTTGGTTTTTGACCGACTTTTTGTTTTTGAGTTATGCTGTCCACAGCCTGACAGACTGACAGTGACAGACTGACACACACGTACCTTTTTCTAAAAATGCTTTTTTTGGATTCAGGGGGCCTCAAAACATGTATTTCCGGTGAAATCTCGACGTCGAATTTTTGGGTGGAATACAATACTTCCCCTACTTACCAGTAGAGAAAGTAAAAATGAACAACGATGTACCATTTCACGAAAGCAAGTTTTCCGAAACTCACACACATAACAAGGAATATCTCCGAAATTTTTCACGCTACAAGAAAATTTATTGAGATATAAATTGTGTATTTTAGGAAGATCTACGTTTTTTTTATAGTATGATTTGTTCTATCTCTAAGGGTTTACCAGTTATGCAAAAGTCGTCCAGAGTAAATACGACTACAGGGGCTATAGCCAGAAAATTCAAGATATACATTTCATTTGTCATGAAAATAACTCAAATATATGACATTTTAATAAAAATCGTTGGAGCCATTTTCAAGAAAATCAAAATTTTCGAAAAATTTTTCATGTAAAGGATAGTTTAGGGTGGGGCTATTTTTTTCAAAATCTTCGTGTCGCATCCTTGAAAGACATTAAACTTAAATACCAACTTTGGTTTTAACCTTCTTTTCGTTGACATTAAATTCTTCAACTCATTGGCATTTTTCTCGATAAACCATAATTCATACATTGTATGAACATACTACGTCAGATTTTTATTTTAACGTTGTTCTATTGGGAAGTTGGAGAAAAATACGAAATAAATCCACAAATCGTGTGATGTTTTCCTGCTTCCTCAAAAGAAAAATAAATCTCGAATGAAAGCCAAATCAGGCCGCGTCATCCAAATAAGATTCAATCCCGGAAGCTTTATTGAATAATAATTATTGGGATGCAAATACGTGGGCTTTCCAGTGCTCATGTAATGTGCTAGGCGATAAGGTCAGATTCTGGCACTGGTCGAGGTGAGAGCTGGTCGGCCGACTCTCCCCTTGAAGTCTCGGCCAAGGTGCTGCAGGTAAGTACATTAATGTTTCATGTGTTTCGGTACATCGTGGGTGTGAAAGTAACCTCGCAGTTTCTCTGACGAGGAAGCGTTGGCCATTCTACCGTTCGGAAAATTTGGAGATGCATAGGAAGGGAGTGGTGAGTATCAAATATGCACCATTGCTTACAACGTTCGTGGGAATCTACACAACTCACAACCGAGGGGGATGACTCAGGCGGCAACTTTTCCCTTCATTTCTCCTTTCCCTCCCTTATCATCTTTCAGGCTTAATAGCGCGGCACATTCCAGCGACTGCGGACAGATGGCACAGTTACTTGCGCTCTTCTTCCCTGGCCCTCCCTGGAAGTTGCTCCCCACCGTAAGGGTCGCCTCGTCACCGTCTCCCTGGGTAGAGGAAACACTTCGATTGTGCCCCAGGTGACAATATCTGCAACTGTTAGGGACTTCTGTGCGTCTCTGTGCTTAGCTGACTCCGCTACTCCGCTCTCTGATAAGCCTGCTGTCTCACTTCGCCTACTTTGGCTTCGGAACGGGAAAAACCCAATTCTTGATATGGAAGAAGAAGATAAATAAATGCGGCGAAGTAATTATCACAAGTTACCGTACGAAGTCTGACCTAAACGATATATTGCCCATCTAATAGCATTTATCTAGACTATTTCATAAGTAAAATATGAATTTTAATTCTATATGTGACCAGAAAATGTTGATGCTATAAACATAACCTAACATATTCAATATGATTACGCAGTTCAACTTACTCAGACTACCAACTGTATTTAGATTTTCTCTCGTTGTTATAACACAAAGCCATTATAACCTCAAATAAATTGCATTTTATTTTTAACATTAACAAATAACGTTTCTTTTAAAAAAATACATGTATTGTTACTTTCTCTACTAATTATAGTAAGTAGAGGAAGTATTGTATTCCACCCAAAAATTCGATGTTGAGTTTTCACCTGAAATATATGTTTGGAGGCCCTCTGAATCCAAAACGAAAGAATTTTAGAAAAAAGTCCGCGCACGCGCGTGTGTCAGTCAATGTGTGTGCCAGTGTGTCTGTGGGCAGCATAACTCAAAAACGAAAAGTCGGTTAAAAATCAAAATTTGTATTTAACCGTAATATCTTTTAAGAATGCAACACGAAGATTATGAACAAAATTCCTCCACCCTAAACTACCCTTTACATGGTAAATTATCTCGAAAATGGCTCTAACAATTTTGATTAAAGTGCCATAGGTTTAAGATATTATGACAAATGAAATGTATATTTTGATTTCTGGCCATAGCCTATGTAGTCCTATTTACTCCAGATGACTTTTGCATAATCAGTAAACCGTTAGAGATAGACCAAATCTTATTGCACAAAAAATGTAGATCTTGCTAAAGCACACAATTTATGTCCAAATACATTTTTTAGAGTAAACCATTTCTGAGAATTCCCGTGTTATTTGTGAGCTGTGGAATGCTTAAGCTTTCGTCAAATCGCACATCGCTATTCATTTTTGATATGTTAGCCGTGCAAAGAGAACGCAATTTCAAAGCTTGAAAAGATTTTACTATCGCTCAAAGCCTACTATATTACCATATTCCCCTTGCAACTACAAGTAAATAAGCAATTAGATAATTTCTGGAACTGTTTATCTCAACTAACACGATGAAGGTAGAGAAATAAGAGTTTGTAAGAATGGTTTGTACAAGTCATGTGAGTGCAACGCATAAAGAACAATTGTTATGATTGTCAAATTGAAATAGTGTTCTTTCCTTTAGAAAGAATGGGCATCAAGTTTGAAGATGTAAATGTGAAAGTAGAAACTTATATTTTATTTAGCAGTTCCGTATGATGTTGCTGATTAATCTGTAGATAAGGCGTAAATGCATATTCTGTGAATTTGATGGATTCTTGTTCTTGGGTTCCTGCTTGTGCCATTTGCGATAAGAGTAATAAATTGTTTTTCAGCTATTCATAGGATATAGTTGGCAACATTCACTAAAGAAAGCAGTTACCTATCTTGTGATGTTTGTGCAAAACAAAACAATTACTAGGTGATAATTCCTATGTGAATTTAAGGCCTCTATTTATGAAATAGTCATAAGCAGGTTAGGTTGGACTATAAATGTATACTCCTAATTTTCCTCTTGAATTATCAAGTTCTGGCAGTCCCGTGTGTGTTGCGGCAAGGCATTTCATAGACCAGTTAATCCTATGGTGGTGAATGATGATAAATAGAAAGCTATAATGTGAGTAGATATGAACAGTTGAACTGTTCAAATAAATTCATTAAAAACTGCTAGTTTATGATCTTAAAGTCTAGCTAAAATATTATTAAAGGAAATTAAGATTACTTACTTAACGATTTCTTTACTACTTAACTTAAAGAGAAAGTACTTAGACGTGTAATACTCGTAAAAGATCTTATGAGTTACTTATTCTTATGCACATATCTTCTACGAACTATTTTCAAAGCTGATCGTTTCTGCTTCGTGTTAATTGAGGTTAACATTTGAAGATTTTTTCTAAGCATGTTTTCACTCCCTTTCTTACTACATACGGCACTGCACACTGATGATATGCATTGAAATTATATTTCGGAAAATAATTTTGTGAAGGAAACATTGCGGATCTACGTTCAGGGTACGTATCTCTTCGGCGTTTACGAGTTATAAGGACTGAAAAACGCTTGGAGAAAGCCTGTCAGGAAGGACCGTAGTATTTGAACCGTAGACCTCTCGAAGCTAGGCCTTGCACGTTATTGCTGAGCCATCGTTTAATGACATATTTCGTGGTGTATGTGCAAGGAAGATAAAAGAGGCTGAAGGTGCAGTAAAATCCTTTAGAAGAAGGTCATAATATGCATGGCTTTGAAACTCCATGATGTTTACATGACACCGCGAGAAACAAATGAATGATGACAGCACATTCACAACTTATTGAAAAGTTCAAACCAATAACAACGAATATCTCGGAAATGGCTGATTACTCAAAGTTATTGGTAATAGGCAAGTGTCTTATGTTGGTATGAATATTTTCCTAATATGTTTTTTGCATTGGAACTTTTTGTGTGTCTCTTATGGTTTACCGGTCGTCTTCTTAGTGCGGTGGTAGCACTGCTGCTTATCAAGCGGGAGGCCTGGGTTTGATTCCCGACACCGGCATGGGGATTTTGTCCCGCCAGGAGACCTGATGCGGGGTACACTCAGCCTCGTTAGATCCCTGAGGGGCCAATTGAGGAGCTACTTGCTTGAGATGTAGCGGTCCCTGGTTGCGAAAACCGCATAACCGGACGGGAGGTATAGGGGCGCTGACCACTTCCCATCTCCATATCTGCACCCCACTCATGACACCTGTAGAGGGCAGAGGTGAAAGATGCAGCGGTTGGACGGGAAGCCTTGACCTGGAAAGGGCTGTTGCGTCGCGGGGTTAATTTTTGTTCTTATGTTTTATCGATTATACAAAAGTATACAACATTAATTCAGAATAAAAATGACTTGACAACTATTGGTAAATAATTCAAGATATACATTTTATTTGTGATACAAATATCTTAAAGCTAAGGGACTTTAATCGAAATCGTTAGATACTCTATTGAAAAAATGAGAAAAAATACAATTTTTTTTTTCCATGAAGTATTTTCTCGAAAATTATATCGCATCCTTCAAGATACTGAACTTAAATCGCAAATGTGGTAATCACCTGATTGACTTTTCGTTTTAGAGCTGCACACACACTCACACTTACGCACACACACACAGACTGACCTGACATTTACTTACTGACTGGTTGACTGATTTACACTGACTGACTGATTCTGGGACTGCTGACAGACGGACTGACGGACAGACTGACGCGAGCGCACCTTTTATTGACAATGTTTGAGAGATGTCAAAACGTGTATACCCATTAGAATTTCGATATCAAAATTTTGGGTGAAAATCAATAGTTCTTACTTACTTTTTTACGTGGCAGTAAAACTAATAAAATTCTCATTGCTTGTTCAGTAATTTGTGTAATTTAATTCAGAACTATTTAATACAACAACACTTTTTGTATATTTTTCTGTAATAAAAGCTTTCTTTTCACTTTACCATCCCGGTGGTCTCATCTTTATATTGTTTTATTTTTTCTTTTGCCTAATGTCGGTACAGGTGCCAAACAAGGCCAATCATTCCGCCACTTTTAAGTCTTCTGCTCACATATTGGGTGGTACCTGTAAAGAATTTATAAGTTACTGTAAACTTCTATGAATAAATCAATGAAAAATTCATATAAAGTTGGAGCCCATAACTGCGGTAATGATAGACTGGTGTCCCAGATAGGAGCGCCGATATTGCTTCTTACCGTGTAACGAGATCTTGCACAGATTAATGAAATCATTCAACACAAGATGATCTTCTGAGAGCAACAGTGGCATAAGTAGCTATCTCCTTCGGCACAGAGACAAAAAAAGCATGCATAACACAACCAAAAAAGGAAATGTGAATTGTCATATTTAGTATTAAAGTTCATCAAATTAAAATGCAAATTTTCAAGAATATACCCCTCAATTACCCTTTACGGATAATAATAGTTTTTTCGCCTTAAATGTCATATCCAAGCTTTATTAAAATACCATAGTTAAATAAATTCAAGATCTTCCAAAGATGAGATACGAACATTTTGAAGAAAATTTCTCCACCCTAAATTATTCTTTACGTGAATAAACTGTCATTAGTTTTATTTTCCCAAAAAACGACTATACCTTTCATTAGTGTCATTACCAATAATGTATGTGCTGACATAGAAACAATTTATCTACACTGGATTGTGTGTAACTATTCCAAGAATTTTACTTAATTTAATTCAATTGTGGAATAACTAAAATTTCTCTTTGAGACTAAAAATAGATATAATCATAAAAAGTAGACAGAAGTTACTACAGAAAGCTCAAAGAGTACTTCACGGCATTAACTAATTTCGAAATATTCTATATTGCATGTTTAGACCTTTCCTAATGGTTATGCTTGGTCCTCGGGGCCAGTGGACTTGCGCCAGATTTAATATACGTTTATTCTTAAGGAATATGATTTGCGCTAACGGCATGTTTGGCTAAAACTTTTATTTTTCTTAAGTTGGTAGTACAATAAATCGACTAGTGCTTAGTTGCCGTGTTTTGTTTCAGTGGTAGCCACATTGAATGGGAGAACATGACCATTGTGAGGTAGACTAGTGAATAGTAAAGGTTGCCATGGAAGTAGTTGAAAGGGCCAACAACAGAGGACATGACTTACTTTTTTTTGATAAGTTCAGGTTTCGTAAGACGTACACATATATAGATGTGTCGTTGCACAGTGAAGAATTGTTCTGCCAAAATAATAATGTTAAATATGGATGCGAAAACTGCAGGTGGCCACAATCACCACTGTAACAAATGATATGTCGTACGGCAAAGAGGACGTGTGTCGTGTAAAACAAAAGCGGCTAGTGACTTAGGTGAAAAACCAGGCATTATAGTAAGTACAACCTTAAGGGAAACTCCAGAGACTTGCACTAGTGTCTTATATCTCAGTAATGTTAAACTATTACGAGAAGCAATCTACAGAGAACGTCACCATATGCCAAAACTACCTAAAAACATACTCGGCCAAGCATGGTGGCGTAAACTACAAAGCATTGGACGGTAATTGTTTACAAAATCGATAGCTCGAGAAAACTAATGAAACATAGTGCAATGGATGCAGTTACGATTTTGAAAGTCGTATTGTGCGCAAAAGCTTCGTTTTTGATTTATGAGCAAATTCCGTACCTATGATGCAGCAGTTTTTTTCGCTTATGCGGCGGATATTTAGCAAATAAATGTTTATAAACGAGTATAATATATGCTAAAATGATTGATCAATGTATTTACGTTGAAATTGTTGTTGCTGATTACGATTTTGAAAGTTTTATTTGGCGGTTTTCGTTTTGCCCGTGTTAGGTTAGGTTAGGTTAGCTTTAGTGTGTGTATATGAGTGGAGTAACCAGGTCCTGTGTTATCGAAATATTTACAATTTGGGCCGTGTTTATGCAATAAGTTCAACGTAAATGCATTAATCAATCATTCTATCATATATTATACTCCTTTATACACATTTATTTGCTAAATATCCGCGTAAGCGAAATAAAACCACTGCATCGCACGCACGAAATTTGCTCATAGAGCAGAAACGAAGCTTGAGCGCAAAATAAAACTTTCAAAATCGTAATCAGCAATAAAAACTGCATCATTGCACTATATTTCATTCGTTTTCTCGAGCGGCCGATTTTGTAAACATTTACCCATTGGACTATCAAGTGTATTCAACGACAATTCGTCTGAAGCAGGTAAGTGTCTTAAACACTGCTTCGGTTTGTTTTATTTACCTCCACATGAAGTAGGTGATTGTTTTGTATTTGATATTTCTGATAACAAGCCGTTATGCCAAAAGATAGAACAATTTAGTGACTACCTTGTTGATTATTATATATCTAAGGAGACCATATTTAATCTTACAGTATGGGCCAAGTTATCATCTGAAGCCACTCACACTATAAACGCATGTGAGACATTTCACAGAAAATTCAGCGACTTGTTTTGCAGTTCACATCCAGACATATACAAATTCATTTCAGTTTTAAAACGTATTGAAATGGAAACACATCTGAAAATTAACGGCATGCACCTGCAACCCACTAAAAGAATCGAAGAACAAAACAAAGAAAATAAAATAGAAAATTACATAAAGCAATACAGAGAAAGACAAATATGACGCATTGCTTATGTAAAACACATTTCCCATTTGAATGTACATGACGACCTGAAAGCAGAAATTTTAATCAAGGCGCTTTGACAGTTTTAATCATTTTGAATTTTAAAATGATATAATAATTGTTAACCATACGCGCATTTTCAAAATATTATGGCAATGTTTAACCACACCACGCGTATTATGCGCGCGTCAGTCCCCAGTCTGCAAGTGGGACTGAAAATTGTTTCGTTTAACATTTTAATTCTTTCAATCGTAAAATATGTCTCGCCGTGTTAACGTGGTGCCAACTTAAGAACAAAAATACACATATTAGTTTCGAATTATTCGCGCAAACGCATTATCCGTACACAGCAATACATTATGGCGCAAATGTGGTGGCCCGCAGTCCTCATACGGTCCTTTAGTGTTTTCAGACAGCACCCGAACGGGTTTTTACCTGCTTTTTAGCAAACCTTGGCCTCTGTTGTACTGCATTTGTTTGTTTGTTTGTTTGTTTGAGCGTGGATAAGTTGAAGACAAATGCTTAAGAATTGCTATACCTGGTCATGAGTAATGTAGCAAACAGAGAAGAATGCCGTTTCACACGAAGAGTAGTATATAATCAATGTATGCAATCATTTGTGGAGAAAGTTATGTGAATGCATCACATATTTTCTCTCTTATTTGTCATGGGATTATGGCTATTATAATCGTTTTAGCTATAATATGTCTCAGTCTCATATATTGCTCACACACTTTACCTTGAGCCCTGGAATCTAGTGCTACGAACGGTTCGAGTCAAGAAGGCCGTGCTTTGCCAAAGTAACAAGTGAGCATCTTTGTCCATACTGCAGTGCTATCATTTGTGCATTTCACTATATCGTGTTACCTTTTTTTCTGGTCCTTTGCATTATCATACCAGTTTACTTTTGTGTTTTGCCTTTGTGTTTAGTCAATTGGAAAAGTAATTTTAAGCATCAAATGCCTGAAGCAGATCCGGCATTGATATCACAAACACCTCTAAATAGTAAAATAATAAGCCATGTGTGTAGCCTTTTAGGTCAGCCGTTGGCTAATCTGGAAAGAACAATCACGGGCTTCTTTGACGTAATTTAAAGTAAGATTGTGTAAAAGAAACGAAGTGTAGACTAGTATACATCAAAATGTATATTACTATAGCCTCATGTAATTCAAAAAATACCTTTCTTATGAATATTCATCACTATTAAGAAAAATAAACTACAAAAAAAATGGCTTCTGTATGAATATTTTGTAGAGTAGCTGCGAAAATAAATAAGGCTCAGCGAAAAAGGTGTGCCGGTTAAATACCAGAATATTTTATAGTTTTTAAAATCTACTTTGTAGTTTCACGCCTTAACGAATCCAGCGCGTCAAAAATTTCCACTTTAGACTCGCTCTGAGGACTAAATTTGCATAATGGCACCTGTCAAGTATGAAAACGATGTTGGTTCAAGTCTATAAGCACGTTAACGAATGTCACGCAGTAGTTTTCGGTGTCTGTGGAAGTATTACACTAAATGAAGGAGATCATGATAGCAAGTTTACAGTAGGTCATGTTTTCGCTAGCCTGATTTCTCCAAGTGATTAGTAAAATCATAAAATGAACGTCGAGTTGGTTGACACTGATTTATAATATAAGATACCATCATTGCCCCATATCGTGAAAGCGTTCTGCGTATGCTAACGGTAAATTTAAAGAAAATGTACGTGCAGTGGTTATATTTCTTTTTATGGAAAGAACTCCGATAAAATGTAATTTAACTGTAACAAATCGAAGCATTTGGCAATCTAAAGAGAAACAGAAGTTCCTCCTGAGTGGAGGAATAAAGAGAATCAAATAAAACAAGTAAGAAACGCAAACATGCTTTCTCAGGTCGCTTAAAAATTTGAGCTTTTGTAATTTTGTAATATTTAAAGTAGCAATTAAGCAATACTAATACGTGTACTCATTTAAAGTTAACTTTTCAGTATGACTGAAGTTGAGATTGCATTCCACAACAATACATATCTATAGATTAAATGTTATTAATAAAAGAGAAACTTGGATATATGTTTCAAATTTTTCATGAACCTCTCCAACAGAATCTTTACTTTCTTTGTCACCTACCTAGAGCATTGGTATTCAGGCTTTTTTCTCCGCGTTCCCCCAAAGCCCATTTTCCATTTCAGCATGTACCCCTAGGCCCAGCCATAGAGTTATGCTTAATTCAAATTATACATAACCATATTTAAATAGATTATAATATTTATAACTTATTTAATGCTACATAAAGAAGGATTAAATTAAATTTTACGTACTCATAAGAAGCATTCGCTTACCCCTTGGGGCACACATGCCCCAGGTTGAATATCACTGGCCTGGACGAAGCATCGCAATCCAGCCAAAACTTGAACTTGAAAATGTCTAAGGAAATATGTGTTTTTGGTATCTGAACCCCTCTAAAACGCATTTTAGTAAAAAAGGTTCGTGTGGTGTGTGTGTGTGTGTGTGTGTGTGTGTGTGTGTGTGTGTGTGTGTGTGTGTGTGTGTGTGTGTGTGTGTGTGTGTGAGACAGACAGAGACAGACTAATAAGCATGACTCCATGCGAATACCCGGTTAAAACGAAACTATCGTAGAATTTTGCAAGGATGCGAAGGAAAGCTTTGAAGAAAGTTCCATACCTGTATGGAATGTGCTTTGACAATTTTGATTGAAAAGACACCTTCATGACAAATATATCTTAAATTACCAGGGAACAGCCTCTTTAGTCCTTTTCATTCTTACCGTAAGAGATAAACATCCCACTACACAAATATTTACACTGCATGTCAAAGTTATTTTTATATTTTTATGGAGTTAACCACTTCTGAAATATTCCTTATTATTGGTTTCAATTTTAAAACGACAATTTATTCACTTTTCATCTGGTCTTGCAAAGAGAACGGAATCTGAAAGTCATCACATAGCGGGCAGCTCTTGAAGGATTTATTGGCCTATTCCCATTGTACCTACAAGGAAATGTGAATAGGTTATTTCTACGAACATTTACTTTAGTTAGCATAAAGTAGATAGAAGAATAAACTATTGTAAGAATAGTTTTTTGAAGATTGTGCAGAGAAGGTCATGGAAAATATGATTAAGCGCACTAGGAGAGTATTGTGACAAAATTACAAAATCAGTCCAGTAACTCTCCTGTTAATAAATTTTCCTCCAAAATTTTATCAGACACAGTTCTTTTCTACTGACGTTACACAATGCACAGTCTTTCGTGATATTACAACTTCCAACTGTTTTCTTCTTGTAGCCTTGACTCAGTCCTTTCAGTGTCTTTCTTCACCTTCTCTGTCTCTCATACACCAACTCCAACGATGCAATTACTCGACGCTCGTTAAAACTTCCTCACTTCGATGCGAGGTACCTTTCACGAAGACAGCGAATACACACACACACACACACACACACACACACACACACACACACACACACACACACTACCTGTCTCACACTCACTGATATACTCACCGACTCATGCCCGTAACTCACTCTGCTCTGCTGTTTCCTCGCCTCCTTATATAGCAGCGATGACGTCACATGGACCTTTCGAACTGCCGGTAGCCGTACAGTTCTCAAAGGCGTTGGAAAAAACTCTTTTTGGTTCTGCCAAACGTGTGTGTTCGCGTGAGTAGTGTGGAGAAGTTTGACCGTGAGCGCCTTTTATACCCGCCGCGCCTGGTATATGCTTTGAAGTAGCTTAGCCCGACCGTTCTTTGTTATGCGCCGTGCCCAACGTCAGAGTACGTAGACAAATGCGAGTGGTGATTCAAGACAGCCTATTGGTATGTCCGACAGGTGATAATATATGGAGGAGAGACTATCAATAAACGCCAGCTGCATATTGGAAATGTCGACTCATGTAAACCGCGCTGCAACACAATGTGGGACTTATTCCTAGAATACATATGGTGGGTAGAATATCACACGAGTTCATGGCCAAAAGAGTTGGTTTAGCAGATGATGTTTGTTTTACGAGGATTTTCTCCATAGCTCTAGCTGTAAACATCATTAATGAGTTGTTAAATGTTTTCGTGACGTATGCTATAACTGTCAGCAGCAGCGGGAGGGATTGTAAATCGGATGAAAGTGATGCGAAGCAGCCAATAAATCATCGCGGTGTTCCAATAAACGGGAGCCAGGTTATCAAAACGACCAACCGACCGGACTTAAAACTTTTCCTGAACTACTTCAACATTCAAAAGCTGGGACAAGCGTAAGTGCAGGTAAGAGCAAAACTGGATCAAAGGATTTACCTGCTCATCTTATTGAATCCTAGCTGAAATACCCGACGTTATATATCCGTGGTTTGTTGATTTGTAACAAGTAATATCAAAGAAGTCTCACCTAACCCAATGATATCTATCCATACTAATTCATAAATACAATATAAATTTAAATACCTAGTATGTCACAAATATTTGACCAGAAAATGTCAAATGCTATAAACAATTAATTCAAAACCTTCATGTTATATCCTTGAAATATACTAAGCTTAATTACTAACTTTGGTTTTAAACTTGCACACACACAAACACACACACGGACATTTCTCTAAAAATGATTTGTTTATTGGATTCAGGGGGCCTCGAAACATATATTTTTTGATGAAATCTCGGCATCGAATTTTTGGATACTTCTACCACTTACAATACGCAGTATTGAAAACTATAACCTAAAATATATTCACTTCGATTAGTGCAGTTTGACCTACTCAGATTGCCAACTGAGGAAAACGAAACTCAAGCATTACATTTATTTCTTTTCAACAGAAAACCAGTTTATAGTCCCAAATAAACCTCAGTTTATTTTTAACTTTAATAAATATCCTTTCTTCTGGGAAAATATATTAATTAGTAAAAGAAAAATTGTTAAAAACACTTGTTAAATTGAAATGGAGTGATATTTTGATTGTTAATTTATTGTAGTGCGTAATAAATTGTTCTTCAGCAATTGGTGACACTGACTAAGCAAAAGAATGATCCAGTGATAAGTTGTACAAAACAAAAGAATGGCCAGATAATAATTAGTACACAATATAACGCTTCTATGTTTTAAATAATACCTATAACTTTTAGACTTGCTTGTACTTGCACAATAGTTTTGCATTTCTTCAAAATGTACTGAGTACAAACCTCTTAACAACCACAGATACCTCAATTTGATTTTTCGTTAATGCTGCTGAGTTACTTCCAAGTTATTGCATTCTCTGTGAGTAACCTGTACAAAAATTTTAAGGAAACACAGGAACGTCAAAATAAAAAATAGAGCATTGACTGTTATTACTCCATGATGGATATCGGAGAGATCAACGAACTTTACATGAACTCTCTTCTCATTAGTTATTTTGTGAGGCCGTGAAAATTTAAGTATTCTTAAGTTGGCAATGTTCCAATTACGATTATCTTTGATAAGTGTCTTGCGAGTTTTGTGTGCATTAAATAAAATTAAAGTTATTAACTGTGTGGAATGTAGTAGAATTTGGAATTCTATGCTGGACAATTTTTACCTTGAGTCAAATGTAATCTGTGTCAAGTTTGGTGAAAATTAGTGCAGCGGTTTAGAGGCTGGGAACACACACACACACACACACACACACACACACACACACACACACACACACACACACACACACACACACACACACACACACACACACACACACACACACACACCACCACCACCACCACAACCACCACCACCACCCTCACTCACTCACTCACTCACTCACTCACTCTGTCTCTCTCTCTATCTCTCTGTCACTCACTCACACACACAAACAGACTTTAAATGTAGAGCCACTTTAATAACTCCTTATCGACTGTCCTTGAATTCTGTGATCCACACAGAAGTCTGTTTTTCCTGCTGCATTTTAAATTATCAACCTTTCACGAAGTTAGTGTGCATTACTGCAAATTTGAAGTACAATTCCAAACCGTTAAGAATAATTATTATTTCTGTGTCAATTACCTGTAGTAAACAGATAAAATAAAATTAAAATTTAATTTTAAGATTTCACTGGAACTACACGTTTTCAGAGGCCTTAAATTCCCTCTCTCCTAAAAAGTATTTGTGCATAATTAACTCAAAATAGCATTAAATTCACATCATCTAAGGAAGCGATATTAAGAGTTTTAGAAAGTCCTCCGCTCCAAACTACCCCATGCATGGAAAATGTATGAAATTTTCTGAAAAAAGAAGAAAGATTGCATTACATTATATTGAAGCTATTTGCATTTCACCCAGCAATTTGATTCGTAATTTCACTGGAAATATGCGCTTTCGAGCCCCCTCAATTAAAAGAAATAACACATTTAGAAAAAGATGCGCTTGTATGTGTGTATAAACATAATTTTAGAAAAACACGAAAAGTAGATTTAAAACCATACTTGGTATTTAAATTCTTCCAGGATGCCACACGAAGATTTCTTAATTTGCAAAGCTGTATGAGAAAATAAAAACTTATGTACACTTAGAGCAATTTATCTCAAATAGATTTTTAGCTGCAATGACCATTTCCGAAGTATTCCACGCTATTGGTTTTAATTATCAAATGTTTGGCGCTCCTGCGGGTTTGGACCCGTAACCTCGGGAAGCAGGAACAACGCAGGATGACTATAGCGGTTAGCGAAAGTCCTGTGAATGTAACACAAGATCCTCATATCTTCAGGCGGAATTGCTTGAGCAACAAAAATAAGATTTTATAAACCGGAATCCTGAGGTGGTTTGAGAGGGGAAAGGCATTTATTTAGCCATCTAATGCTAAAAGTAGTTTTACGCGTTAATGGCTATAATATGTAACAATAAAAAGCAACCAGTGTTCAACTTTTTCGAATAAATGACAAACGATGCATGGCCGCCTCTAAAAAGGCTACATTTTGTTTCGACTAATAAACACAGCTTTTATAGAGCACTCTGGAAAATGTTATGTTAATGTTGTATTATTGTGAACATTAGTTATCTTGCTCTATTCAAAAAACCTGTCGTGTGTTCCTTTTTTTTTTTTTTTTTTTATGGTAACAATTTCAACATTTTCTTGTCTGTAGCTACCTTATACTCGTCTGGTTTACCTTCGTGACGATTGTAAACTATACTTTACTTTCTCTAACGTTTATCTGAGGTAATTCCATATTGAGGTATCATCGGAAAAGTAAGTTTTGAGGTCCACTGATGTTCCAAGTCGTTTAGACACGGACTCTTAAACGAAAGTCTGCGGTTCAAAGCCCGTTAGGACTATCTTCCCTGAATTCGGCTTTTCCAGGTTTTTCTCAGTCCTCATAACTGGCAAATGCTAGGAGATACCGTAAACTAAGGCTGGAAAATTTCCTTCCCCATTATTATATTTTAATTTCATGTATCATCAGTCATCTATGGCGAAATAGACAGCAAATAGCACGGAACTCTATGTACTTAAAAAAGTGTTACATTCACATCACCTTTTCTACCCATTTTTGAACAAACTATTGTTATAAACGCTTATTCTTCTATCTACTTCATGTTACTCGAAATAAACTTTGTTGAAATTGTTTTATTACATATTTCGTTCTAGGTACAATGGCAATATGGGAATACAATGGCTTAAGCAATAATCAAATCCTTTAAGACTTGATCGCAATGTGATGACTTAGAAATTCGATTATTTATATGATCAGCAAAAACAATGAGTTTCCATTTGAGAAATGTACAGGTATCGGAAAATTCAAACCAATATCAAGCAATACCTGCGAAAAAATGGTTGGCAAATTGCTGGTTTAACCAATCTGCGTTTTTTTGTAAAGTAAGATTTTGTCTCTCACGGTTTACCAGTTATGCAAACGTCATTCGAAATGAGGAGGGTTTCTTACATTGCCATAAAATTCAAGTTATACATTTCATTTGTCGTAAAAATACCATAAACATGTGATATTTTAATAAAAATTGTCATAGTTCAATACTGGAACAGCTGGCAACAGATTCATCAGAGAATGACATGTAAAAAGGTAAATGGAAAGCACGCCCATTGCTATTAACACAAAGAGTGCATCGGCATGCCCTATTCTGCCGTACTCTCGCAAAGATACCAGCCATTTCTCTGGTTATAAGTTTGTCGGTCTAATTTTGCATAGTGAAGCTTTTGTTTCTGTGTTCTGTGTTTGTTTCTTGGATTAACATTGTGGGCCTTACTAAGATAAGTGCAATACAACTTACATTGTTGATTTTGCCGTAAATACTTAAACTGGGTAGGGGGCAGTAATCTATGACATTAACTCCTCAATATTTGCATACATCGCGTTAGCTATAGTTAAGAAACATTGGGACTGAATTTTCCAACTTTTTCAATGTTACATCTGCTTACTTGACAGTTGGCAAACTGAATATGAATAAAGAAATAACTGTGCAAAAGCTCAAAGTTCAAGTTAAACAGTTTCTCAGATAACAGAATTAAATGCTTTTTCTTAGCGAAAGAAATACATTTTTTAAAACTGCCTTATATTTTCAACAAGTGACATTTAAGAAAAGTAAAAAGAAACTAAGTATTTCATTGATGTCCTCTGTGATGTGCAGATGGCATTAGGGTGCTATCCAGTCTATCTAGTTTCATTATCTATGGATAGATGGGGCAGTATTCACTACTACTATATATTTTCATTTTTGCTATTATTTTAGACTTAATGTGAAACTTTGGTTTGTGGTATTACATATCGAATCCGCTATTTATCTTGGCGACTGAAGGAAATCACGAAAAAATCTAGTCAGTTTGGTTGGCTCACGGGATTTGAACCTGGGATCTTCCAAATGTGGGCCACAAACGTTACTACTTGAGTCATTCCACTTGGTTGCTTTTGTTTTGTTTTTTGTTTTATTTTTTTTCCTTCATACCTCTCTATCTTACAGGAAGCATTAAACGCTATTGTTTTCCTGAAAATGTAATGTAAGTTTGCTATGTATTATAATGCAAGAGCAATTAAAACATTAACACGCACTCCATGTTTATGAACGCCATCTCTTAATATTTCACAGAAGTTGGTGATACAATCAGTTGTAAATATGTCAGCACCGGAGAACAACACGCCGTGGTCATCTAAGGTTATGTATCAAAACACATACCGCTTGTGAACATATTTAAACATGCTCGGGCTTATTGAATATCATTGAGATGCTGTTATTAAAAGTTTATCTGCGATCTCTCTTGTCCATGTGCTTGTATCGCGAGCAGGTACCTCCCGTGTGGAGCAATTTATGTATACCAGCCTGCTTGGTAATGGCTTCTAAGCTGTTTTTATAGCACGACTGGATTATCTTTGTTTTATCAACTAAGATTGATCTGTACACACGAAACATTTTCAGAAAAAAAAGCAGAAGAAAGATTACTAGACTTTAAAAAAGTATGGAGACAATATATTAGGTTTTTAGCTGGGAAATGTCGTCATAATTTATCCACTTGGTGTAACAGTATATCTTAAGCATGTTGCAATGTTTTGCCGGGCATTCTCCGGAGTTTTCTATTGCTAAGAGCTAGGAGTACAGCACCGTCTTCATCCGGATATCACGCTATTCCCTGGTTCCTGAGGTCGAGGATTCAAACCCGGAGGAGAGCGATTATCTCTCCGTGTTGTAGATTTACGTACGTAAAAGAACCTAAGCCACATAGAGACTTCTGAACGAAAATAACGATCTTTCGCGCTAGTATAAATAGAATGGGGCACTACTTTCCCTACTACGTAGAGTAAGACAAGTATTGATATCGATTCAAAATATGAATATCGAGATTTCACCGCAAATATGTTTTGAGGCCCTCGAAATCCCAAAACTTGCATTTTTAGAAAAAGGTCCACAGGTAAGTGTGTGTGAGTGTGTGTGTGTGTGTGTGTGTGTGTCTGTGTGTGTGTGTGTGTGTGTGTGTGTGTGTCTGTGTGTGTGTGTGGCCTGAGAACAGTATAACTCAAAAATGAAAAGTCGGTTAAAAGCCAAAGTTGGTAGCTAAGTTTAATATCTTTCAAAGATGTGGCACGAAAATTTTAAAGACAATTTTATCACCCAAACTACCCTTTACGTGGAAAAATGTTCGAAAATTTTGATTTTCTCAAAAATGCTACTCACGATTTTGATTAAAATGCCATATATCACTTTCTCTACTGGTAAGTAGGGGAAGTACTGTATTCCGCCCAAAAATTCGATGTCGAGATTTCAGGAAATATATGTTTTGAGACCCCCTGAATCCAAAAAAGCATTTTTAGAAGAAGGTCCGTGTGTGTGTGTCTGTGTGTCAGTCTGTGTGTCAGTCTGTGGACAGCACAACTCAAAAACGAAAAGTAGGTTAAAAACCAAAGTTGGTATTTAAGTTTAATGTCTTTCAAGGATGCGACACGAAGATTTTGAAGAAAATAGTCCCACCCTAAACTACCCTTTACATGGAAAATTTATCGAACCCTTTGATTTTCTTGAAAATGGCCCTAACGATTTTGATTAAAATGTCATATGTTTGAGATATTTTTATGACAAATGAAATGTTTATCTTGAATTTTCTGGCTATAGCCCCTGTAGTCGTATTTTGCATAACTGGTAAACCGTTAGAGGTAGACCAAATCGTACTATACAAAAAATGTAGATCTTGCTAAAATACACAATTTATATCTGAATACATTTTCTTGTAGGGTGAACCATTTTGGAGATATTCCTTGTTATGTGTGTGAGTTTCGGAAAACTTAGAACTTTCATGAAATGGATCATCGTTAATAACTTACATAAGCTTCGGCACTATCAAGGATGTTTGCACATACTTTTAAAGGCGTCTCCGCTATCAACGGCGTCTTTTGTTCTCCTTTTCCATTGGAGGCGATCATTCCATAATCCATCTTCCAAATCTCTGTCTTGTATCATCTGCATTAACTCTTTCTCTACATATATTTCTTGGGTGTCCTTCCTTTCTTCTACAAGGTGGTGATCAATTGATAACCTTTCTGGGCAGTGTTATTTTGGGCATTGGTTGGACATGTTCAAACCATTAAAGCTGCCATTTTCTACACGCGTATAACTATATCTACTTGAATGTTTAACTTATCCAAAATTGCTTGTACTCGACTTGATTGTTAAGTAGATTCTTGCCTCATCCTCTAATGTACTGCATATCTACAAGAGCTACATTGTAACCATTTCTAGGAAATATTTATGTCGATCTACAGGAAACCAAGTTTTGTATAATTAATTTGAGAACGAGCTATAAAAATGAACTATCTCCTATAGAGAAAGTTATTTGACGTCTAATTTGTTGCTGTTGTATAAAATGTTGGCTTTAGATACCATTCACAATGACAAGCGTAAAGATAACATAAACTTAAAAAGTAGATAGTATATGCTCTAGTGGAACCATTCGCGATGAATCACATCAACATAAAATCTATGATTCAGCTAAAACAAAACTTGAAGGTAAACAAAACAAAATAATATTAGTAAACAAAATATTCACCTGTTCAGTTCCATTTTGTTGCCAGACTGTGCAATGTTCAACTATGTATCTCCTTTACCTTTCACTATAGGCGAGTTTGTTATTAGACTTTTTATTCGTCATATTTGAATAGGTATACCAACAGGAGAAATCTCCGCACTCATATCTCCTAACATCCTGTAGGTATTATATTCTCTTAGCTCACTCTACGAGTGGTAGAAATCAGTTAGTTTGGTCTCAAAATCGAGTACTTACCTTATATCATTGGCTAATTTTATTATCCTCCGTGGCATAGGAGTAACATACTAGCCTCTGGTTCCCGAGGTCGCGGGTTTAAACACGGCGGAGTGCAATGGTGATTTCTTTTGGGGCGTAAAAGTGCTTCCGAAGTGAAGTGGTCCCATATGGAAGATTTACGGCACTAAAAGAACCTCAAGTCTAATACAGAGACCTCTCAACTAAATTAAGTGATCTTTCACGCCATATATAGAAGAAAACCATAACAGCATAAATAAATGCTCAATTTCATTTTGTGATCGCTTCGCAGACCGCTATATTGGTGCTATTATTTCACGTTTTGTTACGTTTATTACTGTTAATGTTTCCATTTATTGTCGTTAAACCTGCTGTTATCTGTGGGTCAGTTTGACCCGACAAGAAATGTATCTTTGTGGTAGGTACTAATTTAAATTTATTAACTGATATTTGTAATTTTATGTATTTGTTTCTCTCCATATATACTACCAATAAAAGCCTGAGTTTAAATAATACGTATTTCTTAATTTTATGATTGAAATTGTTACACTTGTGTTCTTTGGGTCATAATGACCCGATTGCTTTTAAAACTAATTACTACATTTTTCCTTTAAATTTCACTTTCCACTATGTCCAGATTCACATGTGTCAATGCACACAAGAATATAGTGATGGTTTGCTTTTGCAACAATGGAAATATATTGTTCAAATAAATGCAGGAGAATTCAAATCACTTACGTCATACTGGCTGTTGAAACAGGACGCAATTTTAGCTATCGTAGTGAACTGTGACGTATTATCACGACAAAACGTTGCTCCACTGAAAGTGAATTGGAAGTATATATTGGGCAGAAGGGTTAATGACATCTCACTTTAGGTTTATGCTTAGCCTTTATACATATTTAAGTCAATACTTCGTTTTAAAAAATAGCGCCAACAAAGGCAGACAGCGGCTAAAGTTATGCGCCCCCATCTTCCGCAGCAAACAGCTGCACCTTAAGTCCAAGCTCGTCCTGTACAAAGCTTTCATCCTGTCAGTGGTTCTTTACGCGCGTGTGGCCTGGACAAACGCCTCAAAAACCGCCCTGAAACAGATCCAAACTCTCCAAAACCTCTCCCTCCGGAAATCCTATCTGCTCCCATCCTAACCACTAACCTAACCCTTCACCTGGAAACCCAAATCCCATCCATTCCCGAGGCAATAACAAAAAGAGCCTCTGCTGCGTGGGCGCGCATCAGGAATCACCAAAATGACGTGATCGCCAACATCGGTAAAGGCGAGCCAAAGCACCAAAAACATGCTAGAATCAAAATGTTCTAGACGTGCCACGGCTCGCTGACTGATGCGCGCCGATGAAACCCAGGCCCTAGGCCACACACTATGGTAGAGGACTGTGCCTCGGAAACGCCACAGGAGCTGCAACCTGGCCGCACAGGA